>JBCJKH010035793.1:0-18176 GCA_039877255.1 Loriculus beryllinus
CCCAGAGAAGCTGTGGCTGCCCCATCCCTGGCAGTGTTTAAGGCCAGGTTGGACACAAGGGCTTGGAGCAAGCTGCTCCAGTGAAAGGGGACCCTGCCCGTGACAGGGGTTGGAGCTGGAGGGGCTTTAAGCTCCCTTCCAACCCAAACCAGGCTGTGAGTCCATGACCTCTTCTACTCAACAGTCTTCAAAATGCTCACCAGACAAGGGACCAGGTGCTGTCATCTCTCATTGATTTCCTGCTTCAGAGGGGTGCGTAGGTTCTGATCTGGTCCCTCCTAATCCTGCTGTGCTCATGGACCTCCTGAACAAATGTGACAATTTACAGCTGAAGAGGACTGCAGTGTCAGGTGTAGAGCACCTTTTCAGACTAAAGCCCAGACATTTAGGAACAGATTCAGTTGTATTTATTTACTCAAAAAATCCTCAAATCTTGTTATTTCTTCAGTATAAAAGAAATAAAAATGTTTACTTACAAATCAAGTTCCAACAGGCAGAACCACAAGTGGACAGCCACAATATAAAAATATGCAGTATTTCCAGACACTGCCTATGACTGCACATTAGGATCTTAAATATGCTTCCCCTAAAATTCCGAGGAGCAGATAGGTCCTTTAGCCAAGAATCATTCTAGAAGTTAGTCCAGTCCTTCTGTAGGAACGTGGGAGCTTTCTGATACACAGATCCCAGCCCCCAAGGCCTGAAACAAGTGCTAGAAAAGCTCTTCTTAGCTACAAAGCCTGTAAAGGTGATGACAAGGTACCAGTCGTTGTCCTGCACGTGGAGCAAGCAGGCAAAAGAGACTGAACAGTAGGAAGACTGTAGCATATTGCTTCTTAGCTGAGTACTGCTCTCTGAGAGGAAGAAAACCATGTTCTAATGTATTTAGGCTGTAGATTAACTTAAATACATTTTAACGTATTTAAAAATGTAAAGGATAGAACCAATATTCAGGGCATTCTTTACTAATTTTATGTGGTTGTTTCAAAACTCACAAGATCAAGAGGGCCTTAGATAATTCCATGACAATATGTGACCCCCTGGCAGCTCTGAACAGTGTAGTTACACATTTACTGGGCGGGGGGAAATCAGAACATACTTCTTACACGTCATGCCCCATCCCTGCATCATTTATGGCAAGCCACAAACATAAGAATTGACCATTCTTTCACACTAACAAATCCATATTTAAACCCCTTCCCCAACTCAGGAAGCTTCTCAACACACTGATAAGTATTCTCTGATGATTTGCATCCCTGAAGTCGTCAGAGACAATCCAAAGCAAGCACTACCCATCTTGCTGCTGAATGAAAGGGTTTGGAATAGCTTCCATCCCATCCTGTGGGCAAATAAGAACGACAGAAGTCCCTCTGCAGACCACAAGTCCCAGCTGACGTGTGTCTTCTGTTAATTTGTACTGATCATCTGGATCTGAAGAGCAGAGATCCACAGTTAAAATGGCAGCATAAGGAAAAGCAACCAAATTCCAGCAACTTCAAAAGGCACTCACAGAGCTGTGTAAGTTCTGTTAAGAAAATGATTCTGGGGTGGTTTATACAGGCAGCAGGTTACTTACCTCGCATGTATTCAATGGTACCATCAAGCACAAGATTCAGAAGAGGGTCGAATCCTTTCAAGACACCACTTGCTATTGAAGCCCACACATAAAACAAAGATTAGAGACCAAAATGAGATATACAGCAACACAAAAGTGCACAAAGAGCAGGTTCTGTTCTCTAGTGCTGTTCTTCAAACAAGGTTATCAAGCAAACGAGCCCACTGCCATGAAACAAGTGTGCACTTTAGCAAAGTGCCAATGCAGGGGCACCCTGCTTGTGTGGTCAAATGGAACTCACAGGTGGTTTTAACCAATGCTTCAAAATGCTCTTCAAAACACACTAACATCTGTGTGCACAGAGGAGTTCACTGAGTAAGACTACACAGAATGAGCTCCCAGTATGACAAACACCTTCTGATCATCACTAACAGCCCAACTCGCACAAGAGATTTACAATCCTAGGTGTCAGATGAACACCATGAAAGAGCCTGGTGTGAATCCTTTGAGAAGAAAATCTAAGCCAAAGGATTCAATGGAATTGACAACTGCCCCAAAGCCACCGCCAACGGAAACCACACAATCCCCAAACCCACTTTTGGGGGTAATACAGTAACTATTGCCTGCTTATCAATAAGGAGGACAAGTAAGCTTGTAAGCATCAGGAGCCAGGGGAGTTTTAACATGATTTTAACAGCCTGCTGCCAACCTTGAGACAAACAAGTGGTCTGCAGGGGCACTGCCAGCTGCATACCTTGGACAACTGCACATACACAGCGAAGGAGGAGAAGGAGCAATGGTGACATAAGAGCCTTGCAAGTGATGAGAAGGCCTGGGGAAATGTATTGAAACAAGGATGAAGTTTACTGGGAGGTGCTGAGGCCCTGGCACGGAGAAGCTGTGGCTGCCCCATCCCTGGCAGCGTCCAAGGCTGGGTTGGAGCAAGCTGCTCCCATGGAAGGGGTCCCTGCCCATGGCAGGGAGGTGGAACTGCACGAGTTTTAAGGTCCCTTCCAGCCCAAACCAGGCTGGAATTCTATGAGCTCCAGGCACACTTAGCACGTTAAGAGATGACAGGGATAACAGGCAAGTTAATTGTAACACCCATAAGTCTTTCTTTGCTGCTTTAAGTGCACCCTTGCAGTGTGGAAAGAACAACTAAAAGAAACATGCCAGTTGAAGACAGTGAGAGATGAAAGAGCCGTACAGGAATGAAACACTGCAATAAAACTGCAGCCTGGGGTTAATGGCAAGGTTCAAGTAGAGAAGCTTTTACCCCGGTAACAGCAAATAATGACAAATAAAACCCACCGATGGCCTTTCCTTCCAAGAAAGGATCGGGACCACACGGAAGGCAAGGAAAAGCCCCATGAGCTCCACGCCGCAGAGGCGCACGCCTCCCCCCTCCTCACCTTCTCTCCCTCCTTGGAACTTCACCCGGATCGTTTTATCGATATACTTGGAGAGATCCAAAATACTCTCCTTCTTCTTCTTCTCCTTATCCTAAAGGAGAGGAGCAAAAGCGACCTGAATGAAGAAGAACCCTCCCCGCTCTCTCTCCCTACACCCACACAGAAACCCCACCACACTCCTTTTTATCACGCTGCCTTTAACGCGGGTACAGACACGGGAAGGGACGGGCCCAGCAGCACCCACAGCCACGAACCGCCGGACCCAGCCGCGCTGAGGTAACCGAGGCCGGTCCCCGCTCGGCCCCACAAGCCCCCTCACCGCCATCTTGCTCCCGCCGCCACCGCCGCCACTCGCCATTTCATTCGCCGCTGCCAGAAGTTACGTCGTACCTCGGCGAAGCCCATTGGCCAATGACGAACGTAGGGCGGGACTTCCGGGACGGGTTGCTGGGTTACGCGGTGCGGAAGGGGCCCGGCCCGGCCCGGCCCGGTCGGAAACAAAGCGGGCGGCGGCGGCGGCGCCGCGGGCCCGGCTATGGCGGCGAGGCGGCCCCGGCTGCGGGTCTGGCTGCTGCTGCAGCTCCTGCCGCAGGTGAGCTCCGGGAGGGTTCGTGCCCTGGCGAGGGGGAACCGTGGCGGACAAAGCCCGGTGCGGGCCCGCCTCTGGTCCCGCGGCCCTGGCGGGGTCTGTGGTGCTGGAGGCCTCGGGTGGCCGGGCGGTGTGTGCCGGTCTGAGAGGCGCCTGTGGCGGGCAGGAACAGCGCGGGGCTGCGGCTGCCCGGCGGCAGGAGGGGGCTGGAGCGGGGGGAATGGCCGAGTGGGGGCCGCTTGTGCTGGTGGAGAGGAGACGGCGTCTTTTGTAGCTGAGGCTGCAGCCTGTGTGTGTGCGCGCTTTGTGCATTAGCAGCGGCTTTGTAGAACACGGAGCCGTAGGATGGCTTGGGGTGGGAGAAACCAGTTCCAGTCCCTTGCTGTTTCCGTGAACAGCACCAACCTGATTATCTCTTCCCCAAAGCACACGGCTCCTTGTGTCTATTAAATCTCTCGGAGGTTCAGATGCCTGAATCGGTTGATAAAGCCAGTGAAAGCAGGAAAAACGTACGGGGCGTGCGGGTGAGTTTGGGACAGAGGCAGGGACAAGGCTGAGCCGCTAGGTTGGCTCAGTCACTCACACTGCAGCTTCTTGAGCTGCGGGTGAGCTCAATTCCTCCTCTCCTCCTTCCATGTTTTATCTTGCAAACCCCAGAACTGGTCTCTGAGCCGTTGTTACTTCACCAATATCACCAAAAACTTCACTCAGCAAAAAAAAACCCAGCGAGCCTTCTGCGGTTTTAATGTATTAAATGAGCCATGGAAGGGCCTGATGAGGTTCAGAGCAAGCAAGGGTGCGCTTAATGCCAGCGTTAGATTGGCTCGGTTCTCTGGTAAGTTGTGCTTTATGCATCTGTTGTGTGAAAACCTTCAGCAGCTTTATATAAAGCACTTTGGTGTATGTTAATTGTACAGCAATCTCCATAAAGCTGCGATTCTTACGGAGTTCCAGCTTTACAGAGGTCTTGTTGGTGCCAGGGCACTGTTGTTTGTATGGATGCCTGGTTGGTGAGATATTTAATTGCAAACACTCTGCCCTTATTCATACAGCGAAAGTGGGTAATTCCCTAATTAACTGGGAGATGTTAAGTCTGTTGTTTGAGGCTTGGAAGCCTCATTCAATAGGAATGAAGCTTGTTGTAGTGCTTCCTACATTATTATGTACTGTAAGAAGCCAGCATCCTAAAACACCGTCTTGTCACAAGAGCTGCTGTTTTCTGAACACCTTTTGGGGTTGTAGGAACCTGGTACAGAGTCTGCACAGATTACATTTCCTTACGTGTTAACGTAGCATATGGAATGCACTCGAGGAACTAAGAACCATCAGAAATGTTGCCAGCATCCTGTAGTGTTGTTTTGGACTTACTTTTGTCCTCTGCTACCTGGTGCCATACAGAAAAACACAAAACTGGAAGCATCAAAGCTCTGTGGTACTGAAACAAGAACCTCTGCTGCCTGCTGAGGTGGGAGGGTAAGAGCAATCTTGTCGTGGCTGTTGACAGACTTCAGAAGTAGGCTTAGATGCTGAGTGAGAATTGCTTTGTAACAATGTCTGTTAATCCACCTTCTCCATGGACTCCGTTCTCCCGTGGGCTTCCTAAAGCTCTGTACGCCCTCTTCAGCTTTTATCCCTGCTCATATCCCCTTTAATTCCTCTCATCCTTGAGTTCTTCACTTGGCTTTTGGCACACAAAAAAACAGAGCTTCTAAAATGGTTTGATCATTTCACATTAAGAACCTTTTACTCCCTTAATACTTCTTTAAAGAGCATCCATTAAGTTGCTCAGGAAGGATAATTGGGTATTACTGTCCCCAGTGTTCCATTTGGGATTATTACTGAGTCCCAGTGATGGTTATTGAAATGGAAATGTAGCAACACACCCTGTACTTATTCCCTTGGTTTAAAGATTTGTAGTTTGTGTCTTAGAAATGTAACACTTTTAGCTGTGTAGATTGAGTGTTTCTCAAATGCATTAAAGTGTTGGATCACAGGGAGCTGCTCCTGCAAAGCTGCCTGAAGAGTTGGGGTGCAGTTTGGATACATGGGATATTCAAACCTGAGCTACTCAGCTTGTTTGTTAAACCCGGTCAGATCCTGTAACAAGAAGCAGGAAATGCTTTTCTTCTAATCGTTTGCCTGGGTCTGTATTTTGATCTCTGTAAGTTGTTACTCTTGGAAAATTCAAGATGATGATAATGTCTTCTTTCTTGCTATGCGTTCCTTTTGGTGGAAGGGTTTTAGGTGCTCTGGATAAATAGCAGAGATAGGAATTAAAAAGTCCACCTTGGCAAGTAGGTGGGTTTTGCTAAGTGTGTTTTCTCCTTATCACATATACACAATAGTATCTCGTATCTTGGGAACTTGCACTTTGCTTAAGTGGCTTTAATCTGCACCGAAATAAACTGTCACCTGCTATGCCGAGCACACTTCAGCACCAATGGAATATGTTTTAGAGCACTTAATGAACACTGGTGTCCAAAAAGTGTCTCCTCGGGGTGCAGAATGACTTCTGTGTAGTGGGGTTTGAAATAAAGAGGGAGAAATGAGAGTGATTGGTTCTTTGAATGGGTTTTTGAACAAGACAACTTTGGTGCTGCCTGCACTCATCTTCAGCATCTTGTTTTTCAGCTGCTGCCTGGAGAAACAAATGTGTAAGATGTAGCTGTAAGAGTGTAACTGTATAATTATCAACTCATTAGTCTGTTTAGCTTATGAATGTTAAACTAGGTGTTGTCAGATTAGTCTGTCACAACTTTGTCTCATTGGAAAGCAGCAGTGGTTAGGGATATTACATTGTGTTTCTCTCCAGAGCTTCATCAGTTCTGATAACCCCAAGGGCATGACTGCAGGTCTCTTATCTGTTCTGCAGTAATCCAGTTTCTATTATTGCTCAGGTTATATACTTACATGCACCATTGTAGCTGTGTTGTTTGGGATTGTCTTGGGGTTTTTTTGTGGGTTTTTTTTTCTTATAGACATCCAGTGAGGTTTCATTTGATTCTTAAACCAGTCGGTGGGTACATGGAATCTGCGTAATGGATCTGTAGTTGTATGAAGTGTGATAGAAATAAGAACAAATTCCACTGTACTCCCTGCACAGATACTGAAACTTTGTAAAATCTTTTGTTTTTCTTTCAGATACAGAGCAGGGCAGTCAGCAGCAAGTTGTACCCATCACTTCTATTTCATGTGATCTTGTTGGGAATCTTTTACTTTGTTTTCAGGTGTACTGTGAGTATGGGATGGTGCATGTCCTTTCAGAGATGCCGGGCAGCAAAGGAAAAGATTACTGTATCCTCTTCAACTCTCAGTGGGCCCATTTGCCACAGGATCTGGGTAAAGCTGTAAGTACTTGGCCAAGCAGAAGAACTGGGTCAGAAATGCCTTTGGTACAGGGAAATTTCTGTTTTCTAACTTGAATTGTTAGGATTTGAAATAACTTCTTTGTTCGCTCTACTTAGAAGATATTAGATGGATAGAAGATTAGATTAGATAGAAGATATTTCTGTCTGTTAAGATCACTCTAGGTAGTGCTATGATGGCAATATTCTTTTCTACACAGCATGCCAAGGTAGTAGCTATTCCTGGTTCAAAACAAAAATCTTCCTTTTGTACAATGTGACCAATTAAATGAGAATGGCACTTACCTGTGGTTGGAAAGGAGGTTTTGTGTGAAGAGATACCTCTATAACTGACTACTGATGTAAGAGTCAAGCTGTCAGTAGCTCCAAGCTGATTCAAAAAACTGCTGTTGCAGTCCAGCCTGGACATGCTTCTGTACTTTACCCTAGCCTGTGTTTGTATTTCTAGCTGTTCATACCTCTGCATCCTCTCAGCCTGCAACTCTGTGCCACTCTAGCAATTGCAGCACTTTGCTGTACTCCTCCTACGTCCTGGATGCGTGCATCAGAACAGCAGCAGTGCTGAAGAAAACAAATGCAACTGCATGAACCCAAAACTTATTACCAGCAGAATTCTGTACAATAAGTTGAAGCAAGGCAGGACCCTGAGTAATAGAGAGGCCAGCACTGGTTTTAGCTTTCAGGTTTCTCAGAGTGCTCTATTACTCCATTACTTGAAAGTTCTAAATTGGCCTTTATAAACTCTGTGGTTTCTGCTATTGACTTCTTTTATAATTTTGTTTTATATACATATATGTATATATGCATTTAATTAATTTCTTTTCAGTCACTCTTGGAACTGCAGAATCAGACAGCGTCTGTTTTGTGTTCTTCTTCTGATGTACCTCATGGAGGATTTAATAATCAAATCCCCATGGTGATGCGAGGGAATTGCACCTTCTATGAGAAAGTGAGGCTTGCTCAGATAAATGGAGCTCGTGGGCTGCTGATTGTTAGTAAGGAGAGACTGGTAAGCTTCCTTCTGTCTTTCCCACATTGCTGATCCTCCTCTGATGTTAGATATTGTCTTGTCTTCAGTGCTCATTGCTGGTATTGATGCTCCTCTTTAAAATAAGTAATACATGTTTATGCGTGTATATACATTGCACAGCTATGCATGGAAATCCATCTGGGAGAATGAGGAGGAGGTACTCATTTAAGTAGGAAATGCTGCATAGAGCCCATGTCAAGTCAAGGGCTCAGAATTATCCTTGTCGTGTGAAATACTGGAATCAAAGGAGGTTGATTTATTGACTCATACTACTACCTTGAATGAGATCTAGATCACAGTGATTCCAGTGTTTTAGATTCAGCGGGAGCATCACCGTTCCATGTTTTGTAGAATGAATGGATTTGAATACTCCAGTCAGTCCTAGGTGCACATGTCAGTCATAAAGTCTGATATGCAAGTGATACTGCTTGAAGTTTGTTTGCTGCTGTTACAGTCTTTATCAAGTTATGTTTTAGTGGAAGCAGGCATACATTTTTACTTTTGAGTTTTTGCTGGCATTGTGTTCCTTTCTAGAATATTTCCCAAATTGAGAGAAATAGAATTTGCAACTTTAACCTTTTGGAAGCAGTAGAAGAAATTAATGTATTCTTACCTGGACTGAACTGTTTTTCAGGTTCCTCCTGGGGGCAACAGGAGTCAATATGAAGAGATTGATATTCCTGTGGCTCTGCTCAGCTATGATGATATGTTAGATATTCGGAAGGTAAACTTGATACTACATTCTCTGGTTTGTATTATCTCATTTAAATGAGTCGCTCAACAGTTTTTGATGCCCATCTTAAGAGCTTTGAATCTGTAGAGTGCTGTAATAATGAAGATTGTATTATTACGTTGAAAATATATATTGAGATGAACCACATCTCTTGGGAGGCTATTTCTCACCTTGGGGGCTGGTGCTGGAAATGACCATCACTAATAGTACAGCAAATAGATTACTCTTAAGTAGTTCTAATAAAACCTGATTCTGAGGTTGCTTAATGAAAACTAACTAACTGAACCTTTGCTAAGGTAATTTTCTGGAAGTGATTCATAACTTGTACTTATCTCTGCAGAATTTTGGCACCCATGTGAGAGGAGCACTGTATGCACCAAATGAGCCTGTGCTGGACTATAACATGGTGATTATATTTGTCATGGCTGTGGGGACTGTTGCAATTGGAGGCTACTGGGCAGGCAGCAGAGATGTTAAAAAGTGAGTCCCTGGATTGGAGTAAGTCAGTTTTCCTGTGTCTTTCATAGAAAAAAAGAATATGTGGTATTTATGTAAGATCACTTGGTAGCTCTGCAATGAGGTTTGGAGGCCAAAGGATGGCAGCGATGGGTGATAAATGCTATGTTTGTTATGAGTCTTGGGTTGGAAGCTTAGGGTTATTTTTTGCCAGTGAGGGGAGGTCACCTGTGCCACCCTGATTTCTAACATCTGCTTTACATGCACAACCTGACTTGAGGATTTCTTCTGAAGTCAGCAAATTATTCTGCAGTATTTCAGGTTTCTGTTGAGTTCTTAGTGAATGAGAAATAGTGCTGTTGATAAACTCATGCAGTGCTTACTGGTTTGTGCATCACATCAAAGCTGATGTTCATACATCCATGTGAAACATGGAGTTTCATTGACTTGAATGGAAATCAGTGCACAGGCATTGGTGCCGTGTCATGTTTTCAGACCCTGTGTTGTTCTCACTGAAGATTCAGTGCCCTTTCCCATTTTGTTGCAGAAGGAATGGACTGATTATAGTTGTGTTACTCTTTTAGGCGGTACATGAAGCACAAACGTGATGATGGCACAGAGAAACATGAGGATGAAACAGTTGATGTGACTCCCATAATGATCTGTGTGTTTGTAGTGATGTGCTGCTCAATGCTGATCCTTCTTTATTTCTTCTATGACCACTTAGGTACTTTTAAAGTTGTATTTGTACTGATAAATCTTCAATTTCACTTCTTTGATATTTTATCAAAGGTATTCTCAAACCTATACTGGTCTTTATGTTATTGTTCAATTTGAGGTTAAGTAATGGATCCAGGATCAACTTTTTTATTGTTATAAAAATGATAAGTTTCTACTGATCACTTATTAAATTGATTGATAAAAGCACTTGAGAGCTTAATGCACTGGAACTTCCATCATATTGCTAAGGAAGTTATAAAAGATGCATCTCATCTGTATTAATTCATTTTGCTGCTGAGTGATTTTAAGAGTTGCCTTACGATGCTCATGTATACTCATGATGAGAAGAGAAACACTTGATTTGTTGAAGTGGCTATTGCATAAAGTACACCTGAGTAAAATGAGCTAGAACTAGATCCTTAAAATGCATAAATTAATTAACAGTCATTTCAAGGCTCTGAATTTAACTTTACCTAATGAGATGTAAGCCCTGTTTCTCATTCAGGCTTTTTGATTTGTCTGTTCTTTATTCAGTCAACATATGGCAAAAAAGCATCTCTTACCTTATCCTACTTGAATTTACTGCTTTTTCTTTCCCAGTCTATGTTATCATAGGAATATTCTGCCTGGCTGCATCAATTGGTCTTTACAGTTGTCTGTCACCCTTTGTAAGAAGATTCCCTTTGGGAAAGTGTAGGTATGTAGCAACTTCTGCACTTTTTATGGGCAGAATTAATTTTATATAATGTTGGGGAGCTGTGGGATTTACAAGGTGGTTTCAGGCTTCACAATGTTTCTAAAGGAGGAGGGGAACTGCATAGACAACTGCAGCTTTGGTGTGTTTCATTTTCAGAATCCCAAGCAACAACTTGCCTTATTTCCACAAGCGGCCACAGGTCCGGATGTTGCTGCTGGCAGTGTTTTGTATCTCTGTCAGTGTAGTCTGGGGAGTCTTCAGAAATGAAGATCAGTAAGTGTATACTTTAGTATCTGTGCTAGAAATCATAGTATGCTTTATAGTATAAGTAACTGACATCCATAGAAGCCTAAACTTGGCCAGGCTGTAGAGTGATAAGAAAGAAACTAGAGACTTGGGCAGAAATTCTGATTGGAAAGCCTTACTAAAGTCTAGATAGACAATATCCTCACTGCTCTCCCCACACCTACCAGTCATTTCATTGTAGGAGATGTTCAGGTTGATCAGGCATAACTTCCCATTTGTGAATCCGTGCTGACAACAAGGGTGTTAATAGTTTTTTGTCAAAGTAGGTCTTTAGTTGAGGACAAGGTTTGGTCTGGTTTTCCTGCTGCTTCCTGCAAAAATGTCACTCTTCTCTCTTTAGGTGGGCCTGGGTTCTGCAAGATGCTTTAGGAATTGCTTTCTGTCTTTATATGTTGAAAACAATTCGCCTGCCTACATTTAAGGTATCAAAGTTAAATGTAGAAAGAGGTTGTTTGCCTGTATATAGTTCAACAGAGGAGTTGCTTATAATGGAGTACATTGGCTTGGAAATACACTTCCATTCACATGTGGTTTGGAAAAGAGTGAAGTAATGACTAGTAGACCAGTAAGACCAGTAAGTGCTATGTGATTGTTATGCATGGTGTCCTGTAGTGTTGAGCACCAGTAAATCACACACCACATACTCATTTGTGGGCTTTTGGGGGGAGGCTTGTTGTTTGGGGTTGGTTTTTGTTGGGTGTTGGGGGTTTTTTGCTCTCAAATTTGACACCCAAAAAGCATCATTCTGGTGCTTTTTTCAAATCTTCCAGAACTTACTCAGTATCCTAAGATAAAAATCAGAATTAGTCATTTAGTTGCCCCTTAGGCAACTCTTCAAACTCTGTTTCGAGATATCTTCAGCTATGGATTTGCTTCCCTGTACAAACTGGCTAAAGGAATGTGGATACTGTTCCAAGCTATGACTTTCTTTTCTATGGTGCATGCAAAACCCAATTCTTCCATCTAAAATATTTAGAAATGTAGAAAAATAACTTGCTTACTTGGTTTTGTTAGCTTTTTGCCTTGAATAGTCTGAAGTTGCTGATTATTTCTTTGCTGTTTACTGTTGCATCTGATGTCAATACCAAGTATCTTGTCTCTTCCTTCAGGCTTGTACCTTGCTCCTCCTGGTTCTTTTTGTGTATGATGTATTCTTTGTATTTATCACACCTTTTCTAACAAAGGTAAGTGAAGTGCTTCTCTAATGCCTGCTGCTCGCAGAGTGTTCCTAAATGATCCCAGACCTGCTGAGTGAAATGCTGATGTCCAATTTCCCCTTTTTTTCCCTTTAGTCTGGGGAGAGCATAATGGTGGAGGTGGCTGCAGGTCCGACTGATTCTTCCACTCATGAAAAGGTACTACATGTAGACTGAAAGCATAGCACTAATTTCCAGCTATTACACTTGCAACTTCTTTAGAATTCAAAGGGCACAAAGCTGAAAGGGAGATGCCAATCTGAAAAGAATTTAATGTGGAAATAAGCACTCCAGAGCTCCCTGGAAATCTGCACCAAACACAGGGGGCAAATCAGGCTTTTAGTGGTTCATCACAGCAGCTTTGGTCTCCTTGGGTTGTTTTTAGAAAGTATTTCATTATTTGTACCTGAAATCAGTTTTGTTAATTGTTGACAGTAGCATTAATAAAATATTTTAAACAAGAAAATAAAAGAATCTATAATGTAAAAAAAGAGACATTTGCTCTATTTTGAAATCTGCAGTTTCACTACAACAGGAGCAAGTGCTCATAGATGGTGTCAGTATGTAGAGGAAACAGCTTTTCATAAGGCATGTGTCTCTCATTCCAAGCTCCCCATGGTCCTGAAGGTTCCACGCCTGAACTTCTCACCCTTGGCTCTGTGTGACAGGCCTTTTTCTCTTCTAGGATTTGGAGACATTTTAGTTCCAGGTATTTCTTGCTTAGCATGTGAGCATGTGAACAATTTTACTTGTTGCACTGTAATACTAGTTTATACCTCTTGTATTTCTGCTTCAGATGGACAGTTTGATTTGACTACTGCAGTAGTCGTGTTTTCCCATAATATATTCAATGCACATCAATCTTATGGTTCAGTTTCACATGCAGTGATGCCAATAAATGTAGAGAAATCTACAGAGTTGGTTTAGCAATTAATTTTATAGTATAAAACCTATTTAGTAGTATGGTGATAGAGGAAATTATTTGTCTATTTGGCCATGGTTTGGGTACATACCTGACCACCCAAAGTGTCATTATTTTGTTAGTCATATAGCATCCAGAGTTTCTACCACGTCCTCTCAACTTTGGCTTTAGCTAGTATGTAGAGGCATGCCTGGCATCACTGCAGGTGAAAACAAGTTTGCACTTTCTGGCTTTCACATTTTTTCTATGAAATTATTTAATTTTTTGTGTTTTTGGGAAATATAAACTGTGCCATCCCTGGTTGTGTCCCCTCTGACCTACAATAGGCAGAGACATTAACCATAAATTTCTCCTATCTTTACTAGGAGCTGGAAGGGATAAACTTAATCTTATTCTTGTTAACACGATTTTACAGCTGTTCATTAGGGATGGGTTGATGTTTTGTATTTAGGATCTGTGTATTTGTAGATCTTAATTTGATTATTAGAGTGCTTCTGTTACACTGGGCTTGTGGGAGAGCTGTTCTGGAGGCTCTGTGGCCTCCTGCATGATGGTCTCATGACACTTAAACAGTATGGTGCCCAAGTAAGGCTTGGGGGGTAAAAGTATCTTAAAAGTTCCTAGATATTTTGATGGGTTTGTGTATCTTAGAGCCATGAATGGGTTGAAAGCATGTTGTAATTGTTCTTTCCTTTCCCAGGCTTACTGGTAGCCTATTGCCATAGATTTGATATTCAGGTGCAGTCATCCAGAGTGTATTTTGTAGCCTGCACCATAGGTATGTATAAAAGTGACTGAAAAAATACTGGAGATATTGTTTTGCATATTCCTTGAACAAAGTTCCTGTTAGGATGCTCCTCTAGCTCATTATTTAGTTCTTGAGCAGAGCTGTATCTGAATAACGGGGTTTTGCTGGTTTTATTTCCCTTCAGCATATGGCATAGGCCTTCTTATGACCTTTGTTGCCTTGGCAATGATGCAGATGGGCCAACCCGCTCTCCTCTACTTGGTGCCCTGTACCCTCTTCACAAGCTTTGCTGTGGCTTTTTGGAGAAAGGAGCTTGCAATGTTCTGGACGGGCAGCGGCTTTGCGGTGAATACCAGTTTGATATGAGTGTCTTCGAGAAATACTAATATTATAAAAACCTAACTAGAATTAAAGTTGAGTAAAATATTGCAGTATTATCAAACCAACCCAAAGATTATTGTTGTGCTTGATTCTTTGCCTTTTTTTTGCATACTTTTTATTTGCCTCAGGAAGGTTTTATTTAATGTTTATGGCCGCTTAAACTGGTTAGTGAGAGGTAAAGTAGATCTTGTCTCTCCTTCTGGATTGGGACATAATTTTACTCATTTAATCTACATTGAAATTATTATTATTAAATATTAAAATAATGATTTCTGTTATTAAAGATATCCTTAAAATATTTGTCTTCTGCTTATGAAGGTAGAAATCTAGTTCAATATAGTAAATTATCACCTTGTTTCGCTGGGGGCAAAAGTGAAATTAATTTGATTCCAAAAGGAGTCATTTCCATTGGGATGCATAATTCTAGATTCTGAATAATTACTTGAAGGGCAAATCTATCAAGCTAGAGGTTCTCCCCACAGTCACATTTATTTTGTTATTCAACTCTTTGTGATAAACTTCACAACTTTCCTCTATTGTTGTGCATTGAGAGTATAGGTGTGGGGAAAACCAGAGTGTGACCAAGTGCCAAAGTGCTGTTTGCCTCTTCCTGTGTAATAAGCAGGGAATAATCAAGCAGAAGGCAATTGAACACATTTCTGGAAGAAAAATCCCCTTGTGTTCTATCAAACACAAAGATGGGACAGCTATGAACAATGATAACGGAGATGATGGACCTTTAATCTTCGTCTCGTACAACCATCACTCCTGATACCTGGGCACAGTAATTCTTGCTTTCCATCCTTCTGACTGTGATCTTCCATTTACAGAAAGACCTACCTCAGCCTCCCTTGGTGATAGCTCCTGTCAACTGCCCTGAGCTACCCAAAGACAGCAATGTACCAGCCTCTCAACAAGACACAGAGCAAATGATCAATCCTACCCTCCATGTGAAGGAGCTGCAAGGCCCCACCTCAGCTGCAGAGGAACTGGCTGATACCACCACAAAGAGGGACCAGTCAGAAATTCCTATTGCACAGAGTGAGGAGGAGCCAGCTGCTCAGAATAAGGACAACGGTGAAAGCAAAGGCGTAAATACAGAGCAAAAGCAGCTGGAATAAACAGTGGGATGAGAACTCCTTTTCCCTCACAAGCATATCCATGTAAAACCAGTATGTATTTAGGACTGGTTTAGTAGTGTTTGCATTCATTGAGGAACCTCACTGGGAGTCTGATCATCAAATCCAACAAGGAATGTTCTGCCTCCAGCTTCGGTACAGCTATACAATTCAAACATCTTTCTGAAATATGGTGCTCTACAAGGGTTCTGATGTATGGATTTCAATGCTCATTTTATTAGAGAATGCCTTTGGCCGTTCCATTTTCTCTATAGCAAGGTAGTATTTACAGGTTTATTTACACAGTACTCTGTGCTTGTGTGGCTATTTTGCTGCTTTAGCATAGTGTAGGTTTACACAGAGGAAAAGCATTGAACAAGTCTGTTACAATGCTTGATTGAGAGAAACATGATAGGGTTTTGGGAGGGGAGTTTAGCACTTTCCCTATTGTCACCTTTGCTTTTTCCCTACTTGTCAAAACCATTGATATAAGGGAATGCTTTAGTATAAACTCATTCAGGAAATGCAGAGAATGGTTTAATTACCAGCCTCTGAAAGGATTTATAGTACCATGGTGCATTAAATGCATCTCTTAACGTTTTCGTCTTTGTCTTTTACTCCAGGTACCTGGGTTGGTTACTAGTTTAGTTTAAAAGGCAGGATGAACGGAGCTACAGGAAGCTTTCTAAGCACTTGTGTGAACTCTAGGGGCTGTTCTGAAGACAGAATCATAGAATAAACCAGGTTGGAAAAGACCTTTAAGATCATCAGGTCCAGCCTTTACCCCAGGACTGCCAAGGCCACCACTAAACCATGTCACTAAGGGACTTGTCTGCATGGTTTGTGAACGCTTCCAGGGACACTGGAAGCAAAAGCATATTAGGAATGTTTAATGTTATAGGAGTCAAACACAAGCTAAATAGGTAAGAAAATAGGTAGTAGTACTATACTAAGCTTAACAGGCAGTATTTTTGTTGGAAAAACGTTAAAGCAGTAGAAGTTCCAGTGGTTGGGGGTTTGAGCTACTGCTTATAACTCATTTGAGGAATGGAATTATGATTTCTGGTTCTGAAGAAAGTCATCTGGTGATTTTATTCCTAAGGGAACACATACAGTGCTGTAGTCAGTTGTGATTTTTAAAGCTTGCTTGCTCCTCAGTAACTGCCTCAGTCATGCTTTGTCCCAGGAGTAGCCAAAGCATGACCTGTCATGCTCTGGAATGAGGCTGTGAGCTAACCTGTTCTTTTGCACCTCTTACTATGTGACATTGGGAAGGACTAAATTGGTGAATTTAAACCTTTTTGAGATGCATCTGGTCTTATTTTATATACCTGAAATTGGGCATTTTCCTGTATAACATGATTGAGGCGTAGTACCTACGAAGGGATGATACGATTTGCAGATTATTTGTTTCATCCAAGGACATTTGGTTTTTATCAAAGGTGCCTGGTCTGTTCTATGCTGAAGTTACAATCCCAGATAGCCTCAAACACTTCCTATTAAAACTGAAAGAGAAATCTGAAGTATTCTAGGATGCTAGAATGGCATGGAAGGTAGACTTTCCAGAGTCTATGTCATTTACAAAAGTATCATGATAGTGACATGATCAGAGGTGATGCTTTTAAATTGGAAGTCTCCATTGGCATGTTGAGTTGGATTCTCTTGTGATGTCTGGCTGTTAAGTTTCTGCCCTGGTCTTTTTGGCTAGGTCTTCCAAAACTTTACCCTGGGCTTTTTGGACGGCAACTTCTGTTTGTGCTTCACGTTGGGTCGATACTGTCCTTTCTCTAGAATGCAAAATGCTTTCTGTATAAACCACATTTATGGCTTCAGAGTTTGAGCAGCTTCTGCTTAAACCTTCAAGCCCTGATGCTAAGTTCATTCAATGGTGAGTATCTTGAAAGGTTTCCTGAGTCCAAAGGCCTGCACTACATCTGATCTTCGAATCACCCAATGGAAGACAGTGGTACTAAAGAGAGCTCTTTTTCAATCTCCTCTTTAATGGACTATATTACTCTTGCCAGCAGTAATCTGAACCAATTATTACTAATAAAAGCAACAGAGACATTTTACTGAAACCTTCAGCCAGCTGGATTATGCCTTACTTTAAGCCATTGTATAAGTATGTATATTAAACTAAGAAACCAATCTTGTGTTTAAATAATGAACTCGACAGAGAGCAAGAAAACAAGTTTGGAGACTGACTTAAAGATGTGGGTTTCTTGTCATGATTGTCTTTCAGTCATAATGTAACTTGGAATAGCTTTTTATATACCTAAAAGCCAGTAGCTTTCTAATGATGAAGTATTAAGTTTTATCATCGACTTGAACGTGTGTTTTAACATTTGTTCTCATATGTTGTGGGTTGGGTTAGGAAACACTTCCAGTTGTTTAGAACTGAATTAAAATAGAAGAATGGATGACATTTAACTTGTAGGCATTTTACAGCTGCTTTATTCCCACTGCATTCTAGATAGGTCTGCTTGGAGCATTGTGCTTCACCTTATGGTTCTGGGAGTTTCACATGTATTTCTAAATATGATTTTAGTTAGTCAGTGAAGAAAAACTCCAATAGCTCCTCAATGCAGTATCTCCAGTTAAAGTCTAAATCAGTACTGAGTTACATGCTGTGACTATTGCAGTACTGCACAAATCAGATGACCCTGGGCACCTGTGTGGCTGTGACTGTTTGGACCCTGATCCCGGGCAGTTCAATCACTTCCATCAAAAACCAAGGCCATGCATTTTGTCTTTTGAAAGCCTCCATGATCAGCTTAATGTAAAACTTAATGTTCTGTAGGGAACTGTGAAGGTGCAGTTGACTGGTTTTGTCTGATGTTTGTAACATAGGATCCCAGCCTGATTTGGGTTGAAGGGACCCTAAAGCTCCTCCAGCTCCAACCCCTGCCACGGGCAGGGACCCCTTCCACTGGAGCAGCTTGCTCCAA
>JBCJKH010035794.1:0-22569 GCA_039877255.1 Loriculus beryllinus
TGATGAGAGCCAGTAAAGTTGTACGGCGGGGGGGGGGGGGGGCGGGAAAAGGGAGGGAACAGTTAAAACTTACTATTTCCTCTGTGTTAAAGTGGACCCCAAAAGACAGCCTGAATCAAGGAAAGTAGATATTACTTAAAGCATATGACTATGAATGAAGCCACACCTCTGCCACAAGAGCTCATGATGATCTTTGTCTTTACCTTCATTGCTAAAGAAACTGTGTTAAGGAAAAATGATAATCGCCTCACATCTGCTACTCCTAATACACTGGTATTTGAGATAGCTGGATGTGCGACAATGACAGGTGACATAGGAATCTTTTTAAGTAAGCAGTCTTAAAATAAGTTGCATTATCCCCAAATGTTTATATACCCTTGTAACCTCAGGTTCCCTGTTTCAGTTTCTTTATTTGGGAAATTTTGCCTGGACAGTGCTGCAGTGTGAGTGGAAATAGAAACAGAAACTAAGTATCATTGTTAATCAGTTTGAATAACAAAGGGAAAGGGCTACAGAAATGATCAGGGGACTGGAGTGTCTGACACACAACGAGAGGCCAAGTGCACTGGGGTGTTGGACTTGACTATCTCCGGTTCCAACCTCAGTTACTCTTTGATTCTGTTACGCAGTTTCTGGGTTTGTTCCAGTAATCATTAACCCTGCCACTAAGAACTGAATTTCTAACATTTATTCTCCTGTTGTTACTAGGTGGATAAGTGGAGCTGCTGTTGTCAATGCCTTTTATTCAGCAAGTCGAAATCAGATAGGTAAGGCTTACCAGCTTACTAACTGGATACAGATTTAATGTATTTATTTATACGTTAATGTATAAATAATGTATGTATTTTTAAAATCAGGAAGTGAAACAATCTTAATACAGGGGTTGCAGAGTAGCTTTGGTGCAGCAAAATCGGAGGTTTCATTCATAGTGTTTTCATCTCCTCATGTTTTGAATTGTCTTGGTGCAGAGCAAGAACAGAGGCTTGAGATTCAGCCATGCAAACAATAGCACTGTGGATTAGTGAGATTAACAATCAAGCAAATTTGGTGGGCCCAGTCTTTTCTTTTTAAGGGATGAAGAGGGAGTATGCACCACTTTTACCTGGCTAACAGAAAAGTCACACAGCTTCCTGCCATAGAGTACACATGGCTTCCATTCCTTATAGCCCCTTCACAGTCTCTGTACAAGCTTCTTCAGTATGGATTTGGAATGATGCTGAATTTCATCCTGCTGGTTAATAAATACACTAGTTCATTGGCTGAACTGCTCAGAATCCTGTAATGTTTCACATGACAGGCCAGAATTACACTTTGCTTTCTATAAAGGTAATTGCAGAGCGTGAGACCAGTCTAAGACAACTCATATTGTCAAGGCAACAAATGTTCTGCCTTTGATGATGAAGTAACACTGAATTATCAGTGCAAAACCCAGCTCATTCTCAGTTTTTATTTCCTCATTTCCAGCACTTTCCCATATGTAGCTGTAAGATCCAGTGCTCAGCAGACAGACTCAAGTGATCAGCTTCACATAAGCTGTGCTGAGCAAACTTTGTCCCACGTGGCAGAAGACCAAGAGCTCACGAGTCACTCACTGCTTCTGGAGCACATGGTCACCGGTACCAGAGCTGCTTCAAGTCCTAGGCATACAGAGAGCCTACATCGCTCTGTCACCACCTTATGTAAAAATAATCACGACAATGGGAATAAAATATTGGGCTCAATGAAACAGGCATTTCCTAAAAGTCAGAATTTACTCACCACTTCAAGAACTAATTATGAACCACAGCATATCAGAGCTCCATACAAGTATTACTTTAAGTAGTCCCATTTAAATTGCAAGTCTTAACTCTTAGCTATTGTAAATGCAAAGTCCTGACATACAGTCTTATGAGAAATATGGCTTGAGAAAAGTTTAAGGAATTTTGAGGTATCCTTAATTGTTGTTTTTAAGATTTAAAGTCTGCCAGATGACTTCAAGTTCACTCCTAATGTGGCATTTAATTGTGCTTCTTCTGTACTGGGAAAAATGAAAATGAAAACCCGGTAGATTAAATAAAGGAAAAAAATAAGACAAAAGTTCATTACAGTGAAATAAGTTTTGTAATGCTTTTGGGTAGAAGTATTTCTAATGTCAGCCTACCCAAAATTATCTATAATTAAAAATAAGAGAGAAGGCACTAAAATGCTTTTAAAAACACTAAAAAATAAATAAATCCATTTTAGCTAAAGATTAGAACATGGAAGCACTGAGGTTTGTCATCTTGTGAACCACACCAGCTCTCTTCACAGTGCTGCAAGAGCCACAAAGAGCTTTCAGCATTCATTATGCCTCACAATATTTCTGTCAGACCTGTTCTGCAAGTATTGTTATTTTCTACATTTCATACATTGCAGTGTCCTTTCTAAGCCATTAGTGAGGTACTATAATCCACACAACTCCAGAAAATAATTCTCTACAAAATGGAAAAATGAAAAAATGGAAAAATAAAAATAATTTAAAAAAGCCCAAACCAAACAAAAAACCAAAACCAAACAAAACAAACAACAAAACACCCTTATTACCACTTCTCAGCCTTCAGTAATGGCTTCTGATATAATCCCACTTTTTTTAGCAAACAAACTATTAAAGCAAGGTGAAAAATATCAGCCACTATCTTCCTCTGGGTTCTTCTAACACTATTGTCAAAAGTAGTGTCACTGATCTGCACAACTGCCACTACCAGACAGACTCCAGTAGCAGCAGTGATCTGAAGCTTTACTTTGGGACCAAGTCTCTTATTAGATGGCAAAAAAGCACTCCCTGCTGTTCAGTCTGCAAGTACAGCTACACTAAGCCAAGTGGATGCAGTTTTCTTTCAGGTTTTTCAGGGTATGTTTAAAACAGCATCCTAACAATTTTACAATTGGTGTTCTCCGTGTAAAAAAGTTCTCAAGTGCAGAAACTTAAGGAAAGAGCAGTAGGTTTATAATGGAAGACATCAACACACTAAGCCAAGCTTTCCAAAAGGACTGTTCCTTTTTAATTATTTTTTACTCCACTGAAGAATTGAGGAAGATTAAAAAAAAAAAAAAAAAGTCCTGCAGCCCTAGATTTTCAGGTTTTAGAGAGTCAGGGGATCCATTAAGCAGATTTCTGTAAGTATGATCCTGCCTTCTACTAGTCACCTGTGTCTTTGACATAGCTTGCACTTTCAGAATGACAGAGAGCACTGTTCTGGGCACAGTGGGACCGCATCACTGTCAGCCTTATCATCACACAGGCAAGAATGAGGAGGCACGGAGAAAACTCCTTGTATTGGTGCAGTCAATAGCAGAACTAAAGAATAGAGTCCACTACAGATGGTGCTGTTTGCACAGGAATTCAGCCTACAACACTCACCTATTTTTAGGCTTCATGTCATAGGCAAACCTGTGATAACTTGCAAGGTCCATGAAAATATCCAGTTAACCCAAGCTGCTCTGGCTGTGCAGTGGGCTCTAAAGGTAAAACATGAAATAAGCATGGTGAAATCCAAGACAGATTTCACAGAGACAAAACCACATTGACTTAAGTAACCAACAGTTAAGGATGGCAAGATGGTGCAGTTTGACAGGAGGTAAAGATAAGCAAGCAGTTAGCTCAGTACTCAACATTTAGCTCAAAAATCCGCTCAGAAGGTTTTGTTTAGAACAGCTTTGTTCGATGATTTGTAGAAAAGGAATCATGATTTGGGAGACTGAAACTGGTGGTTAATATGAGCCATAAATTCTTACCTCATCCTTTAACTATGGCATGCCACAGGATAATTAAAGCAGTGTGATCTTTAGTGACGTCTGAATTAGCTTAGTATTATGCTTTTAAAGAAAAAAAACCCAACCCTCTGAAAAGGAGTACTGTGCATGATGCACAGGAAATTTAGAGCTCCATTATTACATTTTAACATGGTCTGATCGTCACTGTTCCATCGGCAGCACTTTCATCAGAAAGCCACTCAACCTGAGAAATGCTTGCAAAACTGCTGCTAGTAAGGTGGGCCACTATATGTTCCTCGAGGTACCAGCTACCTGACCCACAGGCAGGTATGCAAAACTGAACTGCCCCGCGCTTCCAGCTGTTGCGGGATACTGTGCAAGACTGCCAGCCAGCGGTAAAGGCATTACTGTTCTCAAACACATATAGGAAGAAAAGCAGCATAGCTTTTTTTCTGTCCATGACTGCACAGATTGAGGGAAATACTGTATGCCTTTTCCTGCCTTGAATAGTCACAAAGCTGAGAAGTACCATCTGCCCTTTAGATCCCTAAGGAGCTGCACTTCTTTAAATCTCTGCGTGAAATGTATCCTACTGTGGGAGGAATGCCTATCCCCTACTGATCTGTATTGTGTAACAGAAGTCATGGACTATATTGTTTCCAGAAGGGTGGAGTTAAAAATAAATAACATCTATGAGTTCTGACATTTTACTCTAAAAATAGATGATGTGATAGAGTATTAATTAAACTATACTGAAAGTCCCAGGGAACTGTCTGCCTCCAGAGAGGGAAGATGGTCCCCTGGTTTCAAGCAAAAGACAGTGACATCCAAGCAAGCTACAGTTGCAGTATTCAAGGCCACCAGGACCTGGATGTAGGACTCTGAATAACCATCTTGCTAGCAGTAATCTCTAGAAAGAACAGCATTCTGATGCTGGGCACTCCAGCTATTGCTCTGTTTTGCAGGTCTGCAAAATAGCCCACCGCACAGTACAACAGTTATACTCTTCTTTACTGCCAGTACTTGCTGACAGTAACATCCAAACATTTGGATATTTAATTCCATGACGAGCTAATGATGTAACAGGATTACTGTGACTGCAGGCAGCAGTTTGCACAGGACAGCAGAAACATTTTTTTCTTAGCCTGTTTATTATTTTAGATTTTCCCATGTTTCTTTTTCCTCTTGAAAGAAAGTGCTAGAACTGTACTGTATCTATGCTGAAATGCAAGAAGTATCTGTTTTCTTCTTTTTTGTGTGTGAAAACTCATCCAATTACTTGGTTTTGTTCAAGTTTTTGTAGTTACATACATCTCACTGAGAGTGAGAATACTTTATGCTGCTGCAGCAGGCTGAAGGGAAGAGGCCTGCATGAGATACAAAATGTAACTGAGTAATTTATATAATTCACTTATAAAAAGATCACAATTGCAAGATGATTTCTTTGTTACTAATTTGTTTCTTAAAAGCCTAAAAAAATGAGCACAGAAGTGGGTGAAAAGAACTGCTCTGTTCCAGTTCTTTCATTGCCAACTTGGCCTATTTTTGTTGATTCTAGTGGGAGTTACTGGTATTTCCAGTGGAAGAATAAAGTCCTCTCTCTGACGTTGATTTGTATGGGGACAATTATAAAGTAATTTATTCTTCTAGGGGAACACTCTTAGACTTTTCATGATGTTGTGAAATTTATTTAATAATGATGCAGGAGTCTGAGATGGTAAGTGCTGTAAATTGGAAAAGTAAACTGCTTTTTTGCAAAATAAAATAGTTAACAAAGACAAAGTAAAAGCTGAGCATGATTTTGTAAGTGCCTGAAGAGGGGAGTGGTTCCGCTGAGCTGTGCCTGCTATCCCACAGCCTGTGTCAGTTCACTTACTGCTGCTTGTGTATCTGAGGGAAGGGTACGACTTTGGTAGAAGCCTATAAAAATTGTCTGTTCACGCTGCACACACAGGATAATAAGGCAGGGCCTTAACTGTGATGTGGGTTCTTTTGCAGTCTTTCCAGCTGGCATTTTGCAGCCCCCTTTCTTCAGTGCATCCCAACCCAGATCTCTGAATTATGGTGGCATAGGCATGGTCATCGGTCATGAAATCACACATGGTTTTGATGACAATGGTAAGACGCCGGCTTCCTAATTACAAAACTTACAGTTTTTTTGCATGCATTAGTGCTTAATCATTCCAAAGATCAGACAAAGTGAAGATAAACTTTCCATATAAAAGACTAAATCTGGATTTTTGAGTCTTTATGGTATTGTTCTCCACAATGATTCCGCAAAAGCATAATCCAAAGAATCCCACAGACACTGCTATAAGCTGCTGGGCTGCAGCAGCTGCCTAAGATGTAGGCCTGTGGCACACAAGGGCTTTTAAAATAGTTGCTGGTCACTTGCTTTTCCCAAAGGCTACATCAAAAACCATCACAAACCACAAATAATTGTGGACAGGGAGCATCACTATGCTGGTATAGACATGAACTCACAGGTCTAGACAGCAACTCATGGGTCTAGCCATGAGACATGCTGCTCAGCCACACTGTTTAATTTTTAGACCTGCACAATGTTCAGTCCAGCATTGAGCAACAGGTCAGAACCATACCAGGCTTCCTAGGAGCCTTAATACCATCTGCTGATTCCATCTCAATTTGTTTGGTTTTCCTCCTCTACTGAAATATAACCCTCTTAGCAAAGAAAAACCCCAACCAACCAAAACCAAAAACGACCAAAAACACTCTACCATCTGTATACTTGCTACCCTTCTTACTGGATCAAACGCTTCTTTTACTGTGTACATAATTCTGTTAACATACTATTACAGGCAGAAATTTCAATGAGAATGGAGACCTTGTAGACTGGTGGAGTGAAGAATCGGCACGCAGTTTTAAGGAGCTATCCCAGTGTATGGTGTACCAGTACGGAAACTTCTCATGGGACCTAGCAGGTGGACAGCATGTATGTCATTTATTTGTAACTACCGATGTTATTTTTAATGAGGAAGCATGAAATCTTATGTTCTAAACATGCAAACCCTTATTTACACGAATGCTGTTTTAGTTTATGGCCAGTACTGTTGTGCCTACACCAAAAGGGAAAAAAAAAAAAGACACCAAACGAATAAAGAAAGAAAAGAAGGGGGAGGGGAAGCAAAACAGATTGTTAAAATTAAAGGTAGTGGTAAAAACATCACACATACCCTGACTGTTTTGACAGAGGCAGGGCTTATCATTACGAACGAGTAGCAGTCCTAGAAGCCTCTGTCTAGAAGCCTTTCTGGGCCATCAAATGCTCTTATGCTCTTTTTTAATTCCACAAAAGGAACAGGGCAGGGGGAAAGGAAATTTGAACCGCATTTCCACAAAACTTCATGCACAAATAATATATATCCTCCACAAAACAAATCCTGCTTGCTGCTTTCTTTCACTCAAAACTTTCCTGCTCTTTCCCCCAGAGAACAGTCTGTACTACAGAGCTACAGGTCTGAGAAGAATCAAGTTAAGGCAGGAGAGGAAGAGGTGGTCTGCAGATTTAGGAGGCAGGCAGTGTAAATGTGACTGCATTTATAGCATTCCACGCAGTTAACATCAGTAGGCATTCAGTGTATGTCTGGAAGCCCAAATTTAATGAGAACAATTAGCAGGATCAGTCTACTCTGTGTTCCAATAATATCAATATTCCTTTTAACTCACTGAAGGAGGTGACAGTGATACAATTACACATACTGAACAGGAGATCAGTCCTTTCCTAGGAAATGCAAGCTGCAAAACTGCCACTGGAAGGAGACAGCCCTGCATACACAACACAGCACTTCACAGTGTGTCATTTCAGGGGTCATCAAATGCTCTGCTAATGCACCTACATTGTGTCTTTCGTCATGGACAGTTTAATCATCTTCACAGCACTCCCACCCTGCTCCCATAGAAATTTTACTGTCCCAGCCTGGCAGTGCCCCTACTTCAGAACTACAGAGAAGAGGTAGTACCACTATTACTACCTGAGCTGCCATCACTGGCAGCTGAGGTACATCCTGCACACCAGTTCAGTACTTAGTTCACAGTCCTACATCTTTCGCACAGCTAGTGACATGACAAGTGAGCGTCAGCCCCTGGATCACTGCTGCTCAGGAAAGGAAGTAAAGCAGTTTATGACAGTTGTGTTGCACTGCGGAAGACTACTTGCGACTTTTAACATCCACCTTGTTTATTTTGGACATCTGTGGATAACACCACATGAAACACTGAACCGTGCCACCAGCTGTTCTTCTGTAAAGAACAAAATTTCTCTTGGATGGGATCTCCTGCAGTTCAAGTGGTGAAAGACATAAGAAGCTATTTCTCTTACTACTACTATCTGGGCTTTTAGAGGCTGAAAATCTTTTCTGTCATATGGAGTAAAGAAAAGATAAAACTTCCAGCCCTGAGGTTTTCCTGATCTGTGTGCTAAACTGTTAAGACTTCTAGACAAGCCAGTAAAACTTGAATACATTGACATGCTTTTCTGCCATTTTCTTCCATGCATTGAGTTCAATCTAATGACAATTCCAGGTTTTGCAGCTCTGAATATCATAGCCTAGTATCTTGTGCTAAAGGTTTAAAAATATGGCTTTTTAAAAAAATTAAATTGCAGACTCTCCATTAACAAAGCATCATCATCTTTAGTGACACTTCACTGACACTTCACTGACATAATACTATACCAGCTAAATAGATGTCTTCTATGTATCTTGCTACCTAACTTGCCTAATACACAGACAGATACTTCCTAGCAGATTTGCTGACAGCTGCTAACTGAATCATTTCAACTATTTGGACTTTGGATTTTAATATGTAGACTATACAGACTGATTCTGCCCACTTCCTCTAACTAGAACTGTAGTAAGAAACTAAGCATTAAAGATATGATAAAAAATAGGAAGAATGAATGAACGACTAAGCAGCAGAAAACCTAAGTAAAAGGGATATGAGAGCCTTGAAAGTTGCCTGTAGGGGAAGAAGGAGGGTAAGGGAAAACAACAGTATCTACACAGATTTTGAGACAGGAGAGGCAAAGACTCTTCAGAGATGTTCACATCATTTTCTGCTAAAACTTCAATTTTTATGTGAATTCTTGCCTTTCAAAAATGGGAAGGGAAAAAATGAGTTTAAAAAAAAATAACAAACCCAATCTACAAAGCTTGGCCTTACAGGCCCTGGATAAGCTCTTCTTTTCAGGAATCTGTACTTTTTGTTTTACAGCTGAGTGGAATCAATACACTAGGAGAAAACATTGCTGATAACGGGGGTATCAGACAAGCATATAAGGTAAGAAGTACTCTTTTTTCTAATTTTAGCTGAAACCATCATAGATTAAGAAAATTAATTGCAGAGCCTTTGAAGAAGAAACGTTATTTTTGTGTTAGGGACAGGATCATACCTAGTGCATCATCAAGGCATGGTTTAAGACTGTTGACCAGCTACTGTATTTCTTTCCTCCTGTTAATTATTTCAGGATACATGCTACCTGTTCCTAGTGTTTTCTTTTTCAGCTGACTTCTCTTTTATTTTTTTCCATTTGTGAATAACAAATGTGTAGCATGAAAACATTTAATGAATCACACGTGGACCATCACCTAACTGCTCTCATGATACTGAGCAGCTGTCTGCCTCTGGCTATTTGTCTTTACCAGCTTTTTTTATGCCACAAGGGATACAATTACTTTCTCCTGATCCATAAACAGTCTCTGTCTACAGGAAACACTATTCACTGTTCAAAACATCATTCTGTACAAGTGACATCGGTCCCCTGTACACGTATCCAAAGATACCAGTGACATCTGGAGAACTAGTGCCAAGCCTTCTGTGGAAGCTTGCACGCTTTTTGGCTTTCCTTTCATTCTCTTCAGAAAAACTCAGCTCCTTAGAGTAGCCAGCTTTAACACTGAAAGCAAAAGCAGCAGGGCTCTTCTGTTTGTGACTCTGAGTTGGGAGGCAAGAAGCAAGTCAGCTTCCCTATGAACTTTTCTGTTACCTACAAACCTGGTGGTTGCAGGCTTTAACAACATGATCCTTCCTCTCCTTCCCCAAACACCTTGTTCTAAGGTAAAAATATTCAGCACTTGACAACCAGAGTGCTCTCATTCCTCAACAAAGTGCTGCTCGGATGTACAGGCACATGCACATTTCTCCAAAGTTATCATCACAGCTTCTGCAAAGAATGGCCATCAGCAACACTTAATTTACTAGACATATACACATTTGAGGGCAAACACAATTATTAGTAAGAGTCTGAATAACGATTTGGAAGCATAAAAGAGGTGTCAGTAGGGCATATTAGATTAGTCTAATCTTCAATTACTAGAACACTTAAGCATTTAAAAAAACCCAACAGCAAAAATCCACAAAAAGGAGGCACTCTTTTTGAAAGGAATGAGAGTAGCCAAAAATAAAAAAACAGGTCAGAAGTATTACAAAAAAAGAATTAGATATTTGTAATTATTATTACATCATATTAATATTAAAAAAAGGTCCAAAAGGAATCCTGAGAGGCCATCTAGTCATCCCACCCCCACCTCCTAGCAGGCAGAATCAACCATTTCTGTATCATTGAAACATACCGTATGAGCAGCTCGGCTACCTCCTCTTACTCCTTGAGTGCCACCACGTCTTTCAACAGTGGAAACAGAGCAATCTGCTCCTTTCTTTTCTGTGACCTTTTTCATATTTGAAGACTGCTACATACTTGAAAGCCCAGACTTCTCTTCTTTAGACTAAACAAACCCAATTCCTTCAATCTTTCTTCATAGGTCATGTTTGCTAGACCTCTGCTCATTCTTGCTGCTTTCTTCTGGCCTCTCTCCAGTTGGTCTACAACTTTCTTAAAAGTGCAGTGCCCAAAACTGGACAGAGGGCTCCAGCTGAGACCTGGCCAATGTCAAACAGCATAAAAGGATACTTCATAAGACACTTCTGTTTATACATGCCACTTGCCTTCTGTGTGATACTACGGCACTGTTGGCTCTTGTTCAGCTTGTTTTGCACTAAAACTTCCAAGCCTTTTCAGTAGACCTGTTAACCACTTTTTCCTCAACTTGCAGTTGTACAGTTGATTGGCTTGCCTTGTGTTGTAGACTATCACTGACATTAGTCATAACATTTCTCCAGTTTGCTAGCATCTTTCTATCAGTAATGACACACTAACAACACATTGTTTGGTACATGGGCTTCATAAGAAACATGAAAGCAATTGTTCTTACTACAGAAAGCTTTTAAAGTCTGCAATCTGCTTTAAAACAAAAATCACAGTGAAAAAAATGTACTTTTCATAATGCAACATTAGAGATTGATAAAATTCGTGTCTTCTCCCTGCAGAATCAGTTTTGTGCTAGTAAAACTGAATTCCAGAACTCTGCATTGTGTACAGGGAAAACAATCTTACCATAAGCGTGGTATTTTACACTGTAACCCAACAGTTGGGGGGGAGAATACACTTACATGATAAACATTTGGAAGAACAAACTGTAAACAGGCAGCAAATACAGGTGCTCTGTAGAATCAGAGACTAGAATAATTGTTTGCCACAGCTGCAGCTTTTTACTCCAGATCTCTCAGGTGTAATGGAAAGAAGGGGAAGAGAAAAAGATGAACAAGTAGGGGCAGAATGAATCCCACCTGGATTGTCTCGGAGATCATTTGTGCCTCTCTGAGCAGAGGCAGGCTGGGCTGCCCAGCCGAGTCACTCAAGCAGGGATTCACACACAGGGAATCCCAAAATCACGTGAGATGCCACAGGTAGACTCATTTTGGGACCGTGCCTTAGAAAGCAGCACAGCAGCATGCATTTCCATGTGGAGGTACATACAGAGGGTAACTGGTAGCAATGCCTGACCCACAGAACCCACGGGAGACAAAGCTGTTGCTTGCGAGTCTTCACACTGACAGCTTGGGACCCCAGCAGCTGGGAGGCTGGTTTAGCACAGAGCTTGCCACCTACCCCTCAGCTGATGTCAGAAAATCACAATTATTTCTGTTATAGAACATATTCTATTTTTTAAAGACAGAACCAACTTGCTTTATGTGGTCATTTATTAACCCTATGAAAGAATTTGCTAGATAAACATGTAACAGTCCAGTGGAATTTAATACATTAATTTTTATAAAGCTCACTGAAAAGTAGCACAAACTCTCAGTAGCTACTGTATTTCAGAACACAACTGTCCTCCTTTGCATTCTTAATTTCGTCCCCTGTAAAGAGACTGGTAATTATGCAAAAATCTTCTTATTCCGAGTGTACCCATCTTACTGAAATTATTCCATTAGCCTTGGGCTTTTTTTCTACAATAAATTGCCACCTTTAGGCTTGCTTCTCCAACTATTTATTCCAATATAATTCAGGCAGCTTCACTAAACCTGCTGTAGAACAGCTCTGTAAAGGCACATCCAATGGAAAAGCTTCCTTGATTCAGTCAGGCTGCTGTTATCACAGTAATAAGAAATGTCCCTGTCATCTCCTGCTTAAAAGGTGGCATGCAATGAGATGGATGGCCGAGGTATTCCATGAATAAGTATGTCAAAGAACGTTCCTCCTTGTCATAATTTCATTTTGATTGTCCGTGCTGGAAGTTGTTAACATTTCTACTCAATTCATTCTACAGGCCTATGAAAACTTTGTAGAAAAGCATGGAAAAGAAAAACTTCTTCCTGGTCTTGAAATGAACCACAAACAGCTGTTTTTTGTGAACTTTGCACAGGTATTCTATACTTCTTGACTGAAGACTTTGAAAATCACTTGAAGGTACAGTTTAACAGTAAATTGGAAAGAACAGGCTGACCACAGTTTTACTAACAGCTAGCAGAGTTGCTAAGCTGGGCAGTGTTCACTACCAAGTAGGAAAAAAATTACTGTTCGGTAATTTCTGTCATCCCTACATACATTAATTCAGCCACAAAATGAGATCAGGTCTCTTCCTGCACAATCTTATAGCTAACAAATGCTTTTCTTTATTATGTTTAGGTATGGTGTGGAACATACAGACCAGAATACGCTGTGAATTCCATCAAAACTGACGTGCACAGCCCAGGCAAATTCAGGTCAGCACATACGATAATCTTCAGTGCAGTTCCTAGGTGCAAGACAACTTTTAGCTATAGAATTTGAAGAACTCTGCACAAAAAGCTAGGGTGCACTTACCAGGGTAGATTTAGGCATGCACATGTATACAGACACAACACACTGGAGGTGGTTAAGAGAAAGACAGTCTGTGCCTTCTGATGGATGAACTTCCATCCTTCAACAGAGTCACAGGAAGAGTCTCAAGTTAATCTGTGGAGTGCAAGGATTTTACTCTTCCAAGCATCGAAAAAAAATTCATCTGCTTTTAAATAGCAACACGAACATGAGAGAAAATGACCTGTTAATGGCCTTTGCCACCTACAGCAAGAAAGACATTCTTCTGTTCCAAAGTGGACTGGCCTGTCTTTGCTATTAGGTTGACAGCATTCCTCAGAGTATCTGTTGCAGCCCAGGCCTGGGGCTCCACTGTGTCACAGGTGTTATACAAGGTCACTATTTACTCTGTCTTGCAAGAGCAACAGAAGTGGGGTTTAGGTAGAAGATCACTGCCCTTCAATCAGTCACAAGCCTGCTACTGTGATGCAATAAGGAGATTTGTATTTTCTACCTTCCGTACTCAAGCCAGCCTTCCCGCGGAGAGGTGGGCTCAAGTTCAGTAGAGTTGTGCAGGGAACTTGGCTGATCAGGGCGGAAGTCTTTGGGCCAGACTAGGACCTTTTCTTTTTAACCGAAGTCATAGCAACCTACTAATCAGTTGTGTAACAAAGTGTTTTGCTTTACTAAATTGGTTTGGTCAAATGCCATGAGATCAAGTGATAATGTAGACATCACAGCATCTGTTTGCTTTGGAAGGCTGTGTCACCTCCAGGATTTCTGTACACAGTAGCAAATTTCTCTCCTGGTACCATTAATTCCCATATCTTTCTTTCAAAGGCTTTTCAGAATTATTTTGTTTATCCCACATACTCAAATACTTAGTGAAAGCAGTGACTGTTCCTTCAACTGCTACTTGACTGGCATTTCACTGTGGGTGGTTTTTGTACTATCTTGAGATTCCTCCCGGAGACAGTTTATGCCTCAAGTCCCACCCCTCAGCACCCTGGGTTGTAAGGCTGATGAGATTCCTCAGAATCATGCCTCCTCTTTGTGCTTCACATTTGTACAAGTCACGAGCCCTTTGAAATTCACTAGTTCAGCATCTTTGTGTAACTGTATATGCGTGTATCTTGGATATATTATATCATGTACTGTGCTGTTTTTACATCAGTATGAGAGGCTATAAACTTCGTATAGAATTACGCAAGTACTAATGAGAAACCATATTAACATTTTTAGAACATGAAGTAATTTTCAGGTGAGGCCTCCTTAAGAGCTCTAAAATAGAAAGCATATCAGTACAAGACATACACATGAAATTACTGCCTGATGACATACTATTTAAATGACAACAAAAGCTCCCACTGTGCTTTTTTTATTATTTGGGGGTCAGAGTGGGGTTTTTTTTGTCATTTAACACCTGCTACACTGACTGCACGCTATTTCTCCTTACAGGCAGGATAGGCCCTTCATAAACATGCTTAATTGCACAGTACAAATTTAGTTTATGGGCTAACAACTCTGAATATGGGACACATGGAATCTCCTGTCCACTGGATAAATAAGAAGTTAACAGAAAGATGCCTTAGACTGAGCAATCATCAAAGATAGGTGGAAGAGAATCTGTATCTGAGTGTTAACATGCAAAATTAAAACAGAGCAGGTATAATAACAGATACAGGTCAAGCCCTGCTTATGTACCAGATCCCGGTAGGTCTGGGGCTGTTAGTAAATGAAGCAGGACTCTTATTCCACCACTGGTTTATCCATTTGTTATTAACAACTCTAAGTAGAGTTTTATGACACCCAAAATACTTTTTGCTTTGTCTGGCAAAATCCCATTTTAGCAGCTCCGGTCCTCAAGACCAATGAAGTGCTGCTATGTCACTGAAATGCATGACTTGCTTTGTAATCATTTTTCTGTGCTGTCTCCTCCTGTTCCACCGCTGGTTCCTGAGACCAGCTGGCAGGTCATCTCGCCTTTGGTCTTATAGAGATAGTCAAATTGCTGCAGATGTCAGCTGATGAACCTCAACTTCTGTAGATGCTTCCTGGTTCTGTTCAATCCAATGACTAAGGTTATTCACAGAACAATCACAAATTACTCAAAGAAATGGTTCTTCAAATAATTCCTGATCCAGAGTCAATATACATCAGTATCTACACTTACATTTGAAGCAGAAGTAGTTGTTCTGCAGAGGTATGTACATGCTGTATTTCCATGGAAAGAATGAGCAACTCAATACATTGACATATGTTCACAATTACGCATTTAAAAACTGCTTTGGCTAGAATGTCCTCATATTCACTTGAAAGCTGTTCTTTGTATGAGTTTTTTCCTGGAAACTCATTCACTGGAACAATTGTGAAGAATGCTCAGAGAAGCAATATGATCTCAGTTGAAACTTGATTGGTATAAAAATGTAAATGAGCATTTACTGAGAAGTTACACTGCAGTCTTCTACCTCAGGGCCTTGTTTTCCCTTTACTAAGCAACTTGACAGCAAAACATAGGTGAAAGAATTCTCAGTGTAAACCAACAACAAGCAATAAGCCTGTTCCGAGTAAAATAAAGAGAATTTCTGTGAGAGCCAGTAACAAAGAAAGGACAGGTTCTGTTCTTTGGGGGTGGAGGGGGTCAACAGGGACCATACAAACTGAAAAGAGAAAACACAGGCACTGCTTGAGGTGAAATGGAAGCAATAGTCAGAGTTCAGAAATGCAGGCATTTCCCACAGTATTTTGAGGTGACACACAAAAAAAAGAAAAAAAGAAATTACCAGATGTGACTCGTCTTGTTTGTTTTAAACAAAGGAAAGCAACAATTACAAGATGCTGTTGTTTTGTTTTAAAGGGTCATAGGATCATTGCAGAACTCTCCAGAGTTTTCTGAAGCCTTTTCATGCACCAACACAAACTACATGGATCCTGCTAAAAAGTGCCGTGTTTGGTGACAGAACTGTAAACCTTTCATCTCAAGAAGCTTCCCAGAACAGAAATTTTGAACTTACTTTGAGAAGGTGAAGAGAACTGAGCAGAATATGCTAAAGTACTCACTGTAATTCTTAGTAAACAGGCAAACCAACAAAATCACACCCCAAAATATCAAATAAAAGACTAATGCCAATGCAGCAATTAGCTGCCCAAGCTGACTGGCTGCTTTTCCTAACACTGAACCCTGTAGAATCTAAGTCACTGGACAGCATACAGTACCCTTCACTTGTAATAAACCTAGGCCCCACTGACCAGTGGCTTTTTAGATTTATTTTAAAATGTCAAAGTGTAACACATTATTTCCCAAAGGTCAGTGAATGCATATTTCTCATCAAGCAGAGGGAGGAAATTTTAATTAACCCAGTTTTAGACATCAAAACACGATAGTAACAGTTTATATCCTGTCATGCTTTGTACCCCTGCTGTTATGATAGGTCTCTTCTACCAAATGTTATCATTTTTACTTGAAACCATTTACACAAGAGGAGTCCAAAGACCTGCTGTACTTAAGTAACTCACTAATTATTCCAGTGTGTACTACCTGAAGTCACTATTTACAACAGATTATTTACTGCTTTCTAGCCAAACTGCAGGTTAATTGTAGGTAACTTTAGGTAATTTATTAATTTTTGAACATATAATCTCTAAGATTGCAATCAAAGACCCTTTCACCGTTTTCTAAGCTTTTTCTTGCTTTCTCTTAAGTTTGTCTTTTTTAAAGTTTCTAGTAATGTATAAATCATAGTTTTTATATTTAAATCCAAGCTACACTTTTGACTTAAAGCATTGTAATATATTTTATCAGTGGCTGCATAGAACTGGGAAATTTGAGTAAAGCATGGTATCAGGCAATAATATAAGTCTATAAAACTGAGCTCTCCAATGGAGTACACCAATGTTCAAGTGCTTAGGCTGACTTTCTCAGTGTATAGGGTCTGATCCTGCATAATATTTGTACATGTTCTGATTGACGTCAGTCCTCACATCAGTGAAGCTGCACAACTGATTGCAAGAATCAGAAGGAGCTTTAAATAAGAAGGTAAAAGGCTTTAAATCTGCAGTGACATGTATTAAACATCCTCATGCAGATTGCAAAGGAACTTACTGCTTTGTATATCAAAGCAAACAGATTTCCAAAAATAAGTACCAGATACCTCAGATGACTGCTACAATAGGTGTATTTAAAAACCTATGTTCCTTTTAGCTTTCTGACTTTGTCATCTGATCAAAACATTTTGATAATAAACTGAAATTATGAGCCAATTGCAATGTGTGTTCCTTAAACAAAACAACAAAAAAAATCCTCTCTGCAAATACATTTCTGTACTCACCGCAAGCACCACACCTCAGCGTCTGTAACAAGCAACACAGGAAGAATTTACATCATATCCTTCTAGTTTATGAGCAGATGTCAGTAGGTTATCTAGTACCTACGGAAATCACACCAAACTTGACTGCAGTAAGTCTTCTGTTCCAGGACTTTCTCCCCACAGTATGATCAAGTCACTCCTGACCATTAAAGGGAGGCAGAGTGAAAACCAGCAGCAGAACTAAAAACAAAACCGAAGGACATGCCACTCACTGCAGCATTCACTTCTTCTGCTTCTCCAGTTCCACATTTAAACACTCTTTGATTTCCAAGTAGGAGTTCAAGTTGTGTACAAGTGCAGAAGTCCACTTCCATGAGCCTGGCATGAGGAAGCTGTGAATTCAGTAAACTGCCAGACTCACTGAGGAAAGTTTTAAAACCAGTAAAGATGGTATCACTGACACAAACACTGCATTGATAAAGTGTGTTTTCCATCAATTTTACCTGCCTTGGCTACATTGGCTAAGAAAATGTAGTTTCTGTTTTACTGAGAAGATGCTTACAATGAAGTTAGCAGGAACACCAGAGAGATGAAGAATTTGTGACAATATATAGAAAAAAGATAGTGCCCTACAAAGTGTGCATCAGTGTGTGTTTGTTAGTATTCAAAACCAGAAAGAGTGAAAAATAGCACCAAAAAAAAAAAAAAAATCAGTATTACCTCAACAGAAGGCAAGGAATTTCTGGAAAAAGACAGTATTCCATATGTAAAATAAATAAAATACTGTTAACACCTGATGAGTATTTAAATTGATATTGATTTGTGGATGAATGTAGGCTATCTTCTACTTTCAGAATCCTACAATTCCCTTGCCTTTCATAGTTTTATTCCTGGTTTTCCTTTTCCAGCTACTTAAGTCATCTTCCTTCCATATTGTCTTAGAGAAATAAATCCCTGGCCAATAACCAAACAATTACATAATCCATCTGCAGTGTTTTTTCCTCATTTCCTGCCCACTTAAGCTTTAACTTCTCTCTCTGCTGTATTCTTCCTTAAATATATTCATACAAGTTTGGGCACTCTAAGGTAACAGCTGTTACTTTGCAAGCTGGCTTTGCAGAGCCATTTCCAGCATTTGCCTGCATGGAGGCTGCTACAAGTCACACAGGATTTACACTCATCAGCATCGGGGCTGGGAAAGGTCATCAAGGGAAGGTTACAGTCCCTCTCCTCAAAAGCTTGGTCAGGCTGCCCTTGCCAAATCCTGCCTACCCTCCCAAGAGCTCTGAAGTTCTGAGGAGAGCATCAAAATCTGAAGGGAAGAGCTGGTATGTGCCTGATTTCCTTCTCGTTATACATTTTGCATTTTTTCATTTTGGCTGAAATATCATTTCAGCTTTTTGCTCTATCACAACATCCTTGTTAACATCAATGAAATGTACACAGGAAAAAAAACATCTACAGGCATGAAAAAAAAAATTAACAGTTCTATGATACATTTCCTTTCAAGAAAGGACAGAGTTACTCAAAAGTAAGTCTAATAAACAGCAAGACTGAGCTATAGCAGGATCCAGTCAGCAAATATTTGCATTTGTTTATACTTCTGAAGAAAAACTCACACTACATTTTACCTAACACCAAATTATAAACAACTTACAGTATCCCTGTCAGCTTCTGTAAAAATCTAAGGGTCAGTCACTATAGTAATACAGATGTCTTTTGGTTGTTTCAGTTGACTTAACTTGACTTTCCACAACAGCTGACTGACAAAACTTTGGGGACTACATAAAATACACACAAATACTGACATTGGTCAATTAGTTGGCATGGCATTAATGAAACAGGTACCAAACGTACATAACACACAACCACCACTAAATAATTCATCTGACTACTGCCGAGGTGCCATAATTCAAAGTAAACTAGCTTCCCTCCAGCCACAGGGCCCTGTACTTGATGAACCCAAGGGCAAACAGGACTGCACCACCCAAAGGGCCCTAGAGCCATAGACCAGTGTCTGGACTCACAGCCCATGGAAAAGCTCCAAGGGTGAGGAAGCTGCTAAGAATAACCCTCAGGGATTTCTGCTTCTGGACAAGTGACTCCTTAACCACTACTTCTTAGCCAAGTGCTAATGTATTTTCCTACATATCTACATATGCTACAATTACTTCTTCCCCACCCACCCCCACTTTTGAACATCCCAGTTTCAGATACTGAATCATGGGCATTTACATGAAAGATCTGAGTTTTCTCAATCTTTTGCAACACTTGGTGGAAAATCACAGTACAGTAAGAAATAGGTAAGGCGCGGCACATACTGTGTTCAGAGGAGCCACAATGGATTCACACATCTTCCATAACATTGTTCAGAGAGCTCTTTAACCATATGGCTTATGAGTAACAACTGCCCAAGAAAGGATTTTCCCCAGCACTGTGCTTAACCAAGGAAGAAAAATGTCAGCAGAGGTAAGAACTAAGGTGATTCAACCCCACATCCTACAGGATGCACTTGGCATCAGAACTCTGGCACTTGGTCCTGTCTCTTGATCATTCAGATCAGGCTGTGTTTCACTCTCTGCCTGTGCCCCAAGGCTTTCTGCCAATGCAAAATGAGGCATGAAGGCAGTAACACACAGCTGGAACCCACACCAGTATCTTAAGTCTTTTTCTCAAACAGTATTACCGGTTAACCATGGTCGTATTTTGTTCTTTCCAAACTTTAGCACCACCAAATCGTAGATAAGCTCACAGTTTAAGTAAGGACACATTCCGATTCAAAGGCTGCCATATCCTCATTTCAATTCTCACAGGGATTGAATGTCTTGATGCTAATCCTTTACCTTAAAAATCACCCTTCATTCATGGCAAATTCAGATGGGAACAAGAAGATAACAAACCCAAATCCATAGGACATCAGATGAAAGGTTTGTCAGACACAGATGCCCAGAAATAAAACTAAGGCCATAGAATGGAGACTTCGGAGTGCTAAGTACAATGTTCATTTTCTTAGCTAAACCATCAAGGAATTTTTATTCCACAAAGCAACAACCTTTCCAGCTGCTCAGGAAGTGTCCTCTCCATACATACATCTCTGCCCCTACATATACCAATCATTATTACCTTTTATCCACATAGAAACTGACAACCATACTTCACACAGACACACGAGCTCAGTGCGTGGGGCAAATTACTGGTGTTTCATTCAAATCACTGGGTCACTTCATTGCTCAGCAATGAAGAAGGCTGGAACAGGAGCACAGCTCACAATGTCTACATTACTACAGTAGTACAGAAAAAATAATTAAAAATCTAATTCTGAAGGTGTAATATTCATAGAAGGATAATCTAATAGAAGAAGATTAAGTTACCTCAGAATTAAATCCTCCCACTAACCCAAAAAAGTCCAAAAGTTATTTTATTAAGAGGCACTGGTATCAATTCTCCTCCAGAAGAATCAAAGATGCACATATTGAGTCAGTCACCCTACTAGTGAGCATAGCAGAATCTGGAATTACTTTATATAACAGAACCAACTTTACACTACTTGAGCAATGTCCCACAGAAGAGAAAGCAGCCAGTTCAGAAAACAAATGAAAGTGGCACCAATGATCATAAAAAAAATAAATATGCTGGGTTTTGACAGCAGGCAGATTTCTCCCAAATTATTCAGACTCCATGTGTCTTGATGTCTCCTCTGGTCCACATTAATTCAATTCTCATCACATCACACACTGAGATACCAGAACCAAATATGAGAGAAAATGACGGCACTGACCCAAGGCAGGAAAATAAATTTTCCTCATAAAATCAGTGTTTAATAGATGTGGGTCCTCATGAGCTCAGACCAGCCTCTCAGACTCAGTAATAGGCAGAAGGCTGGATCCATGCCCTGGAGCCCTATTCACCTCCTTGTTTTTGAAATTATATTCACTCCCTCATGCAGGCCCAGCTGCTGCCGTGCTGCCTGGGCCTCTGCTGTGTAACTACAAATGTTTAGAACACTTCGCACCAAAGACTGCTACCTCTGGTAAGGGAACCACTTCCTGTACCCAGGAAGGAATACATGCACTGAGGTCCAAACAATGCAACCCTCTTAGAGCCTTCACAGGTACCATTAGAATCTTACAAACACAGCAGAATCTAGCAGTCATATGTCTGGGACAAAATTTCTCATGGTGACAGTATTCAGAATTCCCATTCACAGCTTCTGTTTTACACTGACGTCCTGGCAACAATGGTACCATTCAGTATGTTCTCCATTTTCCATGCAAACCCCCACGTAGCAATTAGCTATTATACTAATGGAAACAACAGAACACAGTTTGGAATAATCCTTTGTGAGATTACACATGTAAGGTTACTAAGTAGACCATTTGTGTTGTCCTAAGGCTTCCTTCCTTGTATGAGGATTTTACTGATGAAGCTGTAAAATTATCCAAGATGACTATTTCCACTTGATTGCTACCAAATATCCCATATCTATTCCAAGTCTTAAACCTCAACCATGACACACCACAGAATACTAAATGAGAATATGCTTGCTGTTACTCTCCTCACTACAACAGCTGATATGCAATACAGCAGCCACCTTCATTTAGTTATGTACATATGCATATATGTACATACAGTTATATATATTCTATATATATATTTGTGTTGGAGAAGACACAAAGATGCAAGTATGGTACACAGAAAAATTGTATGATGTGGTTTCTGTTGGACGTCAGAAGTCACAATTTGATCCAAGCTGAACCAGATCCTGAGAAAAGATCCTCCTCCTGCTCAGGTCACCTTCTAGTAGTTACATAGTGCTTCAAAACTAGGTTTGCCAATTACACTCTTGATCCAGAATTGTTTAGATATCCTGGTACTGTTTCAGCAAGAGCCTTGAACGTAAAGACTGCCACTAACTTAATTTAGTATTTTATGAGAACCTAATGTAGGGGCAGAAGGTAGTTATCCTGCTGAGGCTGACACTTTCTACACTAGGCTGGACTTTCTTATGGACTGGGCTTCATGCCTATATAAACTGTGTGCCTGAAGTCCAGCTATGAGGCAATGAACTGAGACAAAGTCATTACTCACATTGATGAGGTATGGATGTCAAAATGGATGGCAGAAAGTGTAACTCGCAACTGCTGTTACGGAAGACCTTGTGTCAGGGAGGAAGCCAGCAGAAACTCCCAGCCTCTTTGCTAAATAAACCAGTCGTCCAGTACATCTTCAACCAGATTAAGCTACAGAAGGCTACTCACCAGAATGCTTCCCCCAGATTAAAAGAAACCCTTCCTAACTTTTCTGAGGACAGCTTTCATGATTGGACTCGGTAAAGCCTGCTGTCTTTATCAGCTACGTTCCTAATCCTAGTTAACTGCTGCTCTCCAGGTG
>JBCJKH010035794.1:22669-33657 GCA_039877255.1 Loriculus beryllinus
CCTTAAACCTTAACAACACTATGATTGGATAACACTATCCTGGGAACTTGCTTCTCAGCTCTCTTTCTCTCGCTGATTTCGGTGTCCTTGCAGGACACCTTTTCTTTACTGTACTCCTTTCATCCACGGCCTTTAGTTTATCTCATTCTCACGTGAGCTGCCTAGTACCAAGGCCTCTGGATTGCTCACAAAATGTCCATTGCCATACAGCCTGTCTACAGGAAAGACTTTTATATTTAAATTAAAGTTCTTTAGAAGATTAATATTTTTGTATACCTATAGTAGAATTCAGCTTTCTTAGAAGGTAGTTCAGCACTTTCTGTTTTCTTTAAAGGGTTATTAAGATCATTAACATTCCAAATGACTATTTCAAAGTAGTACTAGTCTGCATTACATGGTAGGATTAAGGAGAGGTCTATTAAAACTAAGGTTTGCCTTATTTCTTTCAACTCTCTAAGGTGAAATCAAGTACCAAGAAATGGAAAGTACTTGCATCAGGCTGCTTCAGTGAAGCAAGGAAAAGAGGAGAAGGGAAGAAGCTTTAAAACTTTCCAGACTCCTATGTCTGTCTTAAACTTAGTCAGCTCTGTAGAGGGAATATCCTCTTATTTTTCTTCGTACCAGTGACAGTTACAATGACTCACAGTACATGCCTACGCCCAGCCAACAATTTTGTCTCTTGCCTACCACCATTTTCAAAGATGTATTCAATGTTACCTTGGCCTACATGTTGCCCATGTAAAGAGGCAAAAGCTTGTTACAATGAGTTATAATTTTAATACTGAGCAGAAGAAATTAAAAGGCTTAAACAGCATAGAACTCTGCTATTACATTCTTTCAACTAGCCATTCCCTTCTCATACTAAAGCTGAGAAGTAAACAAGCAAATGAGTGTATTTACCAGTTGGGTTCCAACCCCAGCTACTTTAGAAGCTTTATACACCAATTGAGAGTTAAATCCTGGAGTGTTTAAAAAATTATTTGCAATGCAGTGTATCTTGAAGAAATACTCTCTCATTCTTCTGAGGGTTTTAGAGTACGATTTCAGCCACTAAGGTTAGGATCTTGTCCATGTGAATTATACAGGGCCACTTACAGCCAAAGAGAAAACCTAGGTACCTTCAGATAAAGACATTTATCCTGAGCAGAAGTATCCAAAAATGGATCACATTAATTACTCTCTGGAAACTCTTCTTCCTCCTTATTTACAGTAGAGACCTTCTTAAGTCATCTTAAGTCATTCTTAAGTCATCTAAAAGCCCATGGCTGACTATAGGACTTAGGGAAGCTGTCTACTTTCTACTGGTCTAAATAACACACCTTTCAGTCTTCTGAGATATATAATATTGTTCAACTAAAGAATGATATTTTATTACAAGCTTTATAAATGCTTTAGTAGAGCAGTTATCTACCATATTTTATGGACCTTCTGAAGCAAGCCAACAGTAAATGCCTACTGCTCAGACCTGGGCCTCTCACTTGGGTTACAAAGCTAGGGTTGTTTTACTGCATTAACAGTCATGGTTTAGAAAGTCAAGAAGTCAAGATCAGTATGAAAGTTCGTCCTCTAATGGCTGAAAAATATAATTCAGTTAAAACAGAAAAGCCAGTAGCCCTTACTCTTCTGATATTCTGCTACATATGTCTTTAATTATTCATTCAAAGACAGGCACACCTTCCTCAGACTGTCAGAACAGATATAAGATTTTTTTTTCTCTTTGCATCCTTCCTTTCTCATGTAAATCCTCAATTTACAGCTTATCCTCATGGAAGTGGGAGTGAGGAGCACAGCTGAGCATAGCAAGGAGTTTAATAAGGAAACTAGAGAAATAAGTTTCTGGATGTATATGGTTTCTATATGTTTATAAAACCGTGCTCCCCAAAGGAACAGGTTTATACATCACACATAGGGACCCCATTACTATCACAGTACATGGGGAAGTTCTCATGCTGAAATAGCACCATAATTGCTTCCCAGAATTTATCATCAGGAATTTTAGGGAAGAGTTGAAATGAATTCTTTCAGATCCTGTTTCAGAACAGCATTATAATACATTAACTTAAGCTTTATTTGGGCTTCTAGACTGGTATCATGCTCTACTACAAATATTTGACATGATTTTCACTGACAGCACCTTGCTTCTTTGGGATACATTCTTTGAACCACTTGTTATCGTCTTTAAATTTCTTCCAGAATTTAGCAAATAGCATCAAGGACTTCGTCTACCAAGTAGTATCAAGCTTAGAGAAACTGCAAAAACCAGCGTTAGAGCTCAAGGTGATCTAGCCAATGCAGATAAATCGATCTAAAAACAGAGACTGTCATTCAGCCAAAGCAAGGGCTACCCAAAGGAGTATATGAAACGGAGAATGACTGTTTCAGTGAAATAGCTCTCCAGAAGGGAATCTGAGGATTACAGCATACTATAAGCTGAACCAGACAACATTCATTCTGTTTCCGAAAAAAAAAGAATGCATTCAGCTGGACTTGAAAACAGAAATATGGCCTGAAAACCAGAAAACTATCCTTGTGCTCAGTTCTAAAAAGGCTTATTTTCTGCATTTGGGTATCATATTTCAATAAGGTGAAGCAAGTTCATATGAGAAGTAAAAAGGATCAGCATGATGCAAAGCCTGCCCTCTAAGGAAAGTCCGCAAAAACTGGAGCTGTCCAGCATAAGGAACAGAGGGCTGAAATTCAATTGCTTTCACGTAGGTTAAAGATTGCTGCAAAGAAGAAGAAAATAAATGATTTTCCAATTTCTGTTGTCAATGAACAATAGTAGTTTTGCAAACCTGAATCTCTCATGCTGTCAAATTCAGGACAATCTTTCCAATTAGTAGGGAGAGGAAAACATTGAAGGAGGTTGTATGGGGACACTGGGAGAACACCACTGGAAGGGTTTTAGACCGCAGGCCTGACAAACAAGCATCATTAAAGAAGATTGAGGCACAGCTGATCTGCCTCAGGGGCAGAGTCATGAACGAGGAAATTTTTCAAGGTCTTTTTAAGGTTGTCACCTTCTAAATATAAAACACATGGACACATAATGAGTAGAAACAGCTGCAATGCAGCAATTAATTTGCTAAGGCTGGTACCAGATCAACATCATCCATAGTTTGCAGCAAGCTGTTCAAAACCCAGGTGAAAAAAGTATATGTTGTCAAAAGTCCTGCCTCTGGCCCCAGCTTCCTTGGGCTAGCCCATGTAATGGGCCATGCCTGTTGAAGGTTAGGGGCAGAGCGACGCTAGAAATTCTTTGCACTGGCGTAGCACAGTCCTATATTTTCTAATTTTGGAGAAGCCTATACATAAGATAATAATTATTCATAACCCTCCAGGCACACCATGTATATAAATCAGGCATAGGACATATAACATTACAAACATCACACAGTAACTAAGCCAGGCTCTTCTGTTCTTCTAAAGCAATCTCATAATCCTGAGGAATGTAAAGGAACAAGCATGCTGGAGGTCAACAAATGAACAGGGTCAAGCTTTTAAACCAGAAGTGGTATGGAAGGGTTTCTTTGCCACTGATGCAGATCTCTGGTGGACAGTCTGCTGCCACCATGAAAAGAATAAGCAACAATTATTAATTGACCATGGAGTGCTGACAATTTACTACGAGGTTTCATGTTTTTCCTTTAGCAGCATACGTGAATTTGAAATCAATGCTAAAGAAAGGAGCTGCTCAAGATAGAAGAAAAAAGAAGTGTCTCAGAAACAAGGCTCACAGCGTCATGTGGAAAAGCTTATCCGGACTGTTATGTTTCAGGAGAGAGCACATACTGTACTGAATTTTCTACTTTTGGGGAAAATGCAGGAGTCAGCACACCTTCTGAATCATGGGAATCCCACCCTGTCAGGTCAGTATGGTTTTGTATTTCATATGGGTCTGCAGCACTCTTTGAAAAACAAATGGTTGACTCTGTCACACTTACCAAACACAAAGGACAGACATAGGGATCAGTGGATAGCAGCTAATGGTTAACAGCTGCAGTCTCCAGCAAGTAAACTGCAAGGTGAATGGCTTCACCAGGAATAGTGCAGGCAGTCCTTCCAGGCCTTTCTCTCTCTATCTCTGTTGCATGAGAAAGTAACACCTTGATAACAAGAGAGAGAATAGGATTCTCCAGATACTCCACATAGGGGGTGAAAGTGAAGACATTAATTTAGCACGTGGACAAAACTTACAAAGATTTACAGAATCTCTCTGTTGAAGATTTTTAAGGGTCAAAATCTGGTATCACTGATGGAACAGTGTGTCAAGTCAGGTGGTCAAAGAGCAGCAACAGCAAAACCAAGCAAACTAAATCGTCATCTTAGGTATACCCAGTGCTCCATTTTCAATCGGGAGCAAGAGGTCCAGCTCATGTTACAGCCATCTCTCCTCTTACACACAATAGAGAAGAGAAAATAGGAGTCCAGGCCTACGTCCTGGGGGCTCCACAAGAACTGGGTTGTTCATGGCATTTATATGATGGTCCACATTTAACATTTATCATTTTTTTATTGAAGAAATAAATTCTCATGAATATTTTAAATGCTTTTTTAGTGGGTGTTAATTAAGTGTGGGGAGGTTCTTCAGGGTCTGTACTCTTCTGTCACACTGTAAGTAACACTAAGTGACTTGATACACAGTATTGTGTTAAGGAGGTTTAGGTTTTAGCTGGGAAGATCATCATGGAATAAAAACTTCCTTCTCTGTGTGCGAAATGGAAAATAACCAAGTAAATTTATTAGTAACACACACAAAAATAAGGATTTTTATGTAACAAGTAGTGAAAGTCATCTTTTAGTCCAGGCAAGATGTCCCATAAAAAAGGCACAAAAATCCCCCATACTTATAGAGGAAGCATTGAGGTTGGATGTACAGTTTACAGTTTCTAGCCAATATATAACAAGTCATCCAATAAAGGGACAGTCAAGTCAGTCAATTACCCATCTTTTCCCAATTATCAGTTGATTTGTGAAGAAATCACTCTTTTTCCTGCAGAGAGCTACTTTTCAAAACAACTGTTCTACACAGAAAAGTCAGCAAATGAACTTGTTAAAGATATTCTGATCCCCCAGTGCTAAATAACACTCCATCACCCACTGCAATTCCAGACAATCTAAATTTTATGTGCCCTTGATTTATTCTGTAATGAAAATATAATTTTATCTCATTTAATACTGCAATGAAAAATATAATACTTAACATATATGCCTACAATTTTTAAAACATTGTTTATTAAATGCCTAAATAAGGGAATAGTCACTGGGGGTACATTACTTATGCCAGAGTTATCTAGTACTCTCAGAATGTCATTAGTGAAAAATAGCAGACTTGGAGAAAACACAGAACAATTGAACAAGCCCTGTAACATCATTGGGTACGTGCTGTATATACTACTTGTTTGCGTTTAAACTGTACTGGGTCTGAATTAACATATGTCTTTTGTGAGTCACTAATGACACATTTTTGAAATTAACAGCAATACACCACATAAATTTAGAGTCCTAGCTGCTGAAATGAGTTAAAGTGTGGTGATGGATCAAGCCTATACAGAAACCAAACAAGCTAGAGAAAGAGTTCCTTACAAGACAGAGTTTATGTAGGGTATCAGACCTGGAGCTCCAGTCAACCAGCATCCTGAAAGCTTAAGTAGGAAAGGGACACATTTTTAGCTTTACCTAGGAACTACTGAAACCTGTGAAGGTCAGAGAACTTACACAAGACCAAATTCCACCACCACAGAATGAGATTTCATTGCCTGAAGGGGAATAGTGAGCAAGAGACTAGGGATATCATATTTGACCCAAACAAAGCATAATATTTACTGAATGAAAATAACCTAAGTAAAGCATAAAAAATATGGAATTCTAAAAATAAAATCTTCTTCAATATCAGTCTATTCACAAGTAAAGATATGCTGGTGATAGTGATGACATACAAATGACTTTTGAGAGCACAGCTTGATGTTAGAAAAGGCACAGAACTGATAAAGATCATATATCACACAGACGCTGTTGTTACCACCAAAGTACCACAGATGACTGGTGCTAGGATGAAGCCATTCATTATAGCTGATAGAGTGCAGTTGAAATTCTCCCCACCTAAGATAAGAACTGAGACAATTTCAGCAGCTTAAAGTAATTTTGATCAGCCATTATGTTCTCAAATTAACAGCTTGTTTCCTCTGGTTTGTTTTTCACACAACCCAGTTCTGAAGTGATGCTTTATCATATTTGTCTCAATCTATATTCAGATATGGCAACCTACAAACCTTACACACTAACGCAGGAAGACATTCATTTAGCTGCAGCAAGTACTATTCTCTCATTTTCATTTTAGGAACTTGTGAAATGCAGTAGTCATGGAGCGTACAGGAAATACGACAAAAACATTGCTGGGCCAACTTCTCAGAGAGTTCTGACAGTATGCCAGAGGTACGCCACACGAAAATTTACAAGAGTTGCAAGGTTGCAGAAGTCTACGTGGTTGTGTCCTTTACTGCACTCCTACACATTAAAACATATATATATATATATATATATATATATATATATATATAAATAAAACAAAGCCCGACTTATGTGATTTTTACGGTAGCATCTGTGTGGTTGTGTCCTTTACTGCACTCCTACACATGAAAACATATATATATATATATATATATATATATAAATAAAACAAAGCCAGACTTATGTGATTTTTACGGTAACATCTGGGTTTGGAAGTAAAAACAAATAGAAAATTAAAAATAAAGGTTGCTATATAAGTGCAGTTACATAAAAATAAAGAGCACGCCACAGCAGCCAAACCCCTCACTGCTTCCCTGTCACATTAAAGACCTATGATTTGTGGAGGCAGACTGGGGTGCACAGGAGGGCCAGAAAGACTACAACAGTTGGCAGCAACAACAAAACCTAACGAAAAGAAAACACCACAACATGTGTAGGCAAAAATTTCTGGGGAAAAGAAACTGTACCCCACCAAACTGCAGGCCAGTTGATGGGTTAAACTCCCCTGAGCACAGCTCTTTTCCATTCTACCCAGTCTGAATCCTGCCTATCTAGACATAGGACACTAGCTGCCATACCCAGGGCCAAGGACACATCAGCTGGGTTTCACAACGCTTTAGCCTCTCCTTTTACTTCGAAATCTATAATCTTGTCTCAAAGCAATAAGCAGCAAATGGAGATTTTGGACTATTCTCCTTCCAATAGGCAGCAAAAAAGAGTTTTGGGCTAATACAATTCTGGAAGACATAAATTTTGGATGGAACAAGGTTTTTTTAAAAAAGGGAAATTTGTAGGGAGGAATTATCTGAAACAACTATTAAAAACAGCAAAGTCTTTATATGAGGCACTACTATCACAGAATCTTCAAATGTAAGAAGCCTAACTCATCTCCTGAAGAACGGAGGACAGGCAGCAGGAGGAAAATATCAAAGAGGCATTCTTCAGTAATTACACTCTCTTTTATCAAAGGTTTAAAAGACCAGAGTAGACATTTTAAAGTTGAGGTACTGATATATGGGGTGTTGTATGGCCAGCATATTAAGACAATAACTACAGTCTGCTCTGTAAATATGCTAATGGAGAGAGCATCAATTATAGATATTTGTTTACTCTTTGAAGTCCTAAAAAAGACAAAAGTAAAGGAATTATGAAAATATGAATATTGCTAGAAATATAAACCACTGGTAATACCAGAGTATGCCATTTTTTCAGTACTCTAGTAACATTACTAGACAAGTGACTTTGCTAGTAGTATTCTGTTCATCATTTTCCTTAATATTTTTTCATCTATATTCAGATATGCATAGCTAAAGACAATTATGGACATTACATACAATTATATAGATGAATTTATGGACTATTCAACCCCCTGACTGAGAACTAAAGATATTTGCTGATAATAAAAATCATTTAGCATATTGTCTTCTGTAGTCAAAGATTTCTACTCACACTGTTCTGGGAAACAGTGGCAGGAGTTTACTGCTAGTGTAGACAGGCCTTATTTTTCAGAAATCATACCTACTAAACATTTAATTTCTTCTGGAAAGCTGGCAGCTTAAGTTTACTGGAAGTAGATGGAAGAAATTTTTCCACCTACTAACGAATTTTTGCACATTGCCGCCTATATAGAGGGTCTTAGAAGAAAGACAAAGACTTTTTGTTAAAACCTGTAGTGACAGGATGAGGGACAAGAGTTTTTAACTGAAAGAAGGCAGATTATGTTGGACATAAGAAAGAAATTATTTTACACTATGAGGGTGGTGAGACAGTGGAATGGGTAATCCAGAAAAATTGGGAATGCTCATTGCAGAAGTGTTGAGTCTTTGAGCAATCTGATCTTCTGAAAGATATTCCTGGCCATGACAAGAGGATTGGACTGTACCTTTAAAGGTCTCTTCCAACACAAACCTTTCTATGATGCTATAATAATTGCTTCTGAGGCTACTCATAGTTTTAACACATTAACATTTTGGGTTGTACATTACTTTAAGTCTTAAATGGAAACATTTATACACAAAACAAAATTCTGAAAGATAGTAATCATTTGCAATAAAAACATTTTAAAAGCTAAACAGCAGGACTTGCATATATACACATATTTCATATTGGTTTTTAAGAAACCTGTTGTGCCTCTTAAGAAGCAGCAAATATTATTGCCATAGGAGGGATATGCAGTGCTTCTGACCATTTTTAACAAAGTAACCCAATCTGTGATGTGAGCTGTTCGAAACAGTGCACATTCTGAACTGAGCATTCACTTTCTGTGTAAAAGACATTTATTCTTAAGGCCTCACTTATGAGGAGTGGTGACGGCTCAAATGCAGAATGATTAGTGACTATGGTGGTAAAATCTACTTGCTGCTCACAATTCCTCCTCACAAGACTTTTAAGCCTTAGGAGTCCAGCACAGAGCACTTACCAGGGCATACTGTGTACCTTGTCTGACACTCAGTCACCCCAAGGAAAGATATCACTGGAATTTCCTGATGACTGCAGAGTGGGTGGGGGTGCAGCAAAGAGACAGCCAATAAAAGCCCAAAAATTTCAACCATGGAACATCTGTCTAACCTACCCCTCCTCTGTTTAGGGTAAGTCTTTATCTGCCACAAGGACTCAAGAAGGAAAAGGTTTTGTAAGCACTGAAATCAAAGCTTGACACAAAGGTCTCTTCGTATTCAAATACTTGTGTGCTGAAGATATAGTTGAATCACAGAATGATTTGGGTTCGAAGGGACCTTAAATATCATCTAGTTCCAAACTGCCTGCCATGGGCAGGGACACCTTCCGCTAGACCCAATGCTCAAAGCCCTGTCCAACCTTGCCTTGAGTATTGCCAGGGTTGGGGCATTCACAGCTTATCTGGACAACCTGTGCCAGTGCCTCAGCACTCTCATGATGAAGAAATAAAGTTAAATCTTTCATATTGAGGCCTGAAACAGAATAATAAAAACAGGCATTTTAGCTATGAAAATCTCTTTCTGGCTTTACAATAGAGGTGCTTGATAACACTGCCATTATAAAGTCTACAGTAAAGGTCCCATTCTAAGCATTACCCTGAAGACATCTTTCCATCTATAACAATGAAAAATAATCCCTGCTTTCAGTTCACAGACTTATCAATGAACAATTTATTTGTATACTATTTTTACTGATTGATAAAATATTGATTTGTCTCTATTTTTGGAACTTGTTTCTCACATTCTTCTTATCTGTAGATGAAAAATAACTTTCATTCCAAAGTGTGCAAAAAGAAAGTATGCATTTTTTTATCACATAAATCTGAACATTTGTACTCTTGCTTCTCTTCTCCTTGCAGAATTAGGATGTCAGAAAAACCTTTCACAATGAAGTTTGCTGGGATTTCAAATAAGGAAAAAAAGCCATGAAATCTATGAAAATAGGCAGTTCCACCTAAAGTAAAGCTGCACTTCACAATGTCTTTATTGTTAATGGGCTTTTATGGTTACATTAAACTAAAGTTTATATAGCACTATTTTTCTGTAGTTTTACAGTACACCAAGGATAGATATTTCGTCTATCATTCACTATTGCTACCCACATTTAGCAGACTACAAAAAAACCCATCTCCTAATGTGTATACTTATTCAACACAACCACAATTTGCCTTGCCTTTTTTTTTTTTTTGTGTGTGTGTGTGTGTGTGTGTGTGTGTGCACTTCTTTTAATGTAAGACTCTGGAAACAGAAAATTCAGGAATCTTTCTTGGCATATGTAAACCTATTATGAAAGCTTATTCAAGACTTTGAAACTTCAGACTCTGGCAATTCTCTCAAATGAACAGTTTTCTTTGCAGAATCTCCCATATTTCCAGCTAAAGGAAATCTGGTTTGAACCTTGGTTTTGTCTCTCTCTTATCTGGAAATAAAAAAGTATTTGTAGAGAGGAGGGGAAAGGTAACTGATCACTTGAGAATCACAAACCATTCAAGAAGGATTTAGTCTAAAACTTAAGAGTAAGATTTCACATATCAAGAAAAGGACACATATTCTAAATTGCCCAAGGAAGAATTCACATGGGAGGAAAATGTATCTTGATTCACAATGAAAAGGAAATTGGGTTTGTAAAGGTGAATTGTAGAATCATTTTTATTAAAAAAGACCTTTAATATCATTGAGACAACTATTAACCAAACATTGCCAAGTTGACAACTTAACCATGTCTTAACTTATTGCCACGTCTATGTCTTTTAAATACCTCAAGGGATGATGACTCAACCACTTCCCTCGGCAGTGTTTGACAATCATTTTGGTGAAAATAGTTTGGCCAATCTAGACCTCCCCTGGCACAGCTTGAGGCCATTTCCTCTTGTAGTATTGCTTGTTACTTGCAAGAAGAGGCAGACACCCACCCCACAACAACCTCCTTTCATGCAGTTGTAGAGAGAAATAATATCTCCCTTGAGCCTCCTTTTCTCCAGTCTAAACAACCCCAGATTGCTCAGCTGTTCCTTATAAGAC
>JBCJKH010035795.1:1562-11983 GCA_039877255.1 Loriculus beryllinus
CTGAAAGCCTTACACTGAAACTATCCTCAGAAGTATTATCATCATTTAATACTCTTGGGTATCTATACGCTCCGTCATTACCATTCAGAGGTACCCAAGTGCCTCACAAGCTTATTTCTACAATAACCCCAAGAACAGTGTGTGTGCACTCACTCATTTGAGTGCAGAGGCTTAACTACTTGCCAAGACGTCAGAGCAGATCAGGCAATCAGTTCTGACCCTCTCACACTAATGCTACAACCAGTTAGATGCTTCTTGTTTCCAACTGCTCCTTCCCAAAATCAGCCCCAGGAGAAGGATAGCACTCTTCTAGCTTCTTGGATCTGATGTTTCTGGTCAGAAACAAGGTCTGTGAAATATGTTCTCCAAATAGCTCTGGAAGGTTAGTGCTAGGTGAAGAGGAAAACCACTGCTTTTTATCACGAGATTTCCTGCTACTCAAGTCTCAATAAGGAGCCTGAGCATGAACTGCTGTCTTACTGCAATGCCACATCTTTGGAAGTAACAAGTCTTCAGAGTGCTGCTGTCCTGCTGATTTATCCCCTGCAGGTGATAAATGCAGGGTTATGCATACCTTGGATAACCCCAGGAACAGCCATCACTGATCAAACCCAGTATCTGCCTAACCCAATATCCTGAGTCCTTGCAGTGATGTCTAGGAAAGGCACAAATCCCAAGTCTGCACAGAGGGATCCTGCAAGGCAGTGGTTTTCCTGTATTTACAGGGAATTTACAGAAAGAAGCCCTGTAGTTTGTTTCCACTCATATTCAGACTGCAAATTACAGCACGCTCTGGCGCTACCTGTTTGACCAGGCACCAGCTAAAAGTGCTGAGCAAAGGCAAAGCAGCTCCTGTGGTCCTGGCTGATGAGCCAAGCCAGCACTGCCTGGATGTGTGCCCTACACAGGGCAAATGAAAACATGATAGAACACCAAGCCTGGCATCCCTGGAGCCAGGAGAGAGGAAAACCAAACCAGAGAGCAGAGATCAGCAGGGCAGAGTGAGATTCCTCCACAGAGGATACAATCAAAGAGAAGACTCCACGGAGACCTTATTGTGGCCTTTCAGTACTTACAAGGGGGCAACAAGAAAGATGGGGAGAGACTTTTTAGCAGTGCCTGTTGCAGTAGGATGAGGGGTGATGGTTTTAAACTGAAAGAGGGGAGATTCAGGCTGGATGTGAGGAAGAAATTCTTTATAATGAGGGTCGTAAAACACTGGCACAGCTTGCCCAGAGAACTGGTGGATGCGCTATCCCTGACACATTCAAAGCCAGGCTGGATGAGATCCTGGGCAACCTGATGTAGTTGAAGATGTCCCTGCTTATTGCAGAGGACTGAAGTAGATGAGCTTTGAAGGTCTCTTCCAACCCAAACCATTCTACGATTCTATGAAACCTGCTGCAGCCACAGTTGTAGATCTGACTGCAGTTGTGCTAATAGTGCCCTGCACTAAACAGTGGGAACGGAACATCTCCTGAAAGGAATGGGGTTAATTTCCCATGCTGCTCAGTCCCTGCTGCCTCTGCTCCCTACAGCAATGCCCATCAGCATTGGATGGTCTTGTGCTTTGGACAGCCGCTCATCAGAGGCAGGAATCAGACCAACAGCTCATTTCATACAGGCCACTGAGCAGCAGCCAGCACAAGGCCTCGGCTAGACTCTGTACTGACAGCACAATAGTGGAAAGCTAGATTACATCCCATTAGCACTCCCTCAGGCCCTACAGTCCCTCCAGGCTCAGAACCTTTCAAGCACTTAGCACAGACCTGCCAAGTCTCATTTCCATGGAGGGATACTGGCTCATTCATGAGTCATTTCAAAGCATGGGGCCAAACTGATTCCCCATGTTGTTCTGACAAGGTCAGAGGGTGAAGATAAATCCATCAGTGAAATGCAAGAGTAGATGGACACTGCGGATGGATTTATAGAATCATAGAATAGTTAGGGTTGGAAAGGATCTTTAGATCATCCGGTTCCAACCCGCCTGCCATGGCAGGAACACCTCATAGTAAACCATGTCACCCAAGAGAAAAACAGGCAACGATGGGGGCAGGAAGGCAGCCAAGACACTGGAGCTGCAAACACTCCTGGCTCTTTGGCCCTGTCCAGGCTGGGTCTCACTTGCCAGGGTGCTGAGGCTCAGCAAGGGCTCACCAAGAGCTCAGTGCCCCTGCTCCCTCCACAGCTGCAGGAGGACGAGCATTATTGCACTTGCCTGCAGTGATGGGGCTTTGCTGCAGGTGATTTTCTGAAACCCTTGGCCTATTCTCTACTGATTCATTCAGCCAAAAAGCCTCGCACTTGAAGGAATGTGCTGATGGAAATTCCCACAAAATGGGACTCCTCAAGCCTTCTAAGCCAAATGTTTGATTGACTCAGTGCAGTCAATGGAGCAAAGACGTGCCTTGAAGTGCTGCTGCATCTCTCTTCTGGAAAACAAGGGAAGCTGACAGGCGTTCTGCACACTGACATGTTCACTGTGGGCATCTTCTCAGTCTCCACATTACACTTTGGTTGCAGGGAGAGACAGATCAGCAGGGAGGAGATGCTGGGAAATGGGTGAGCTGGCAGGAGTTCAATGCGAAGTGGTGCTGCAAGAAACGCTGATACCTCGTTTCCTTGCAAAATAGTCAAAATCCAGGCAAACCTGGTTTTATTTCTTTCTAAAATCACATTAATGGGGTTGTCCAGTGGAGCGGTGCAGATCCAGCTGATGCCCAGTTATGTGAGGAGCACAGAGTCCAAGCTTGCTTTATCACTGTTTTGGATCTCCTGCCATCTAATCTCCATCCCTAGAGTGAAGGGTCAGATGCAGTGAGCTACAGCAGGCTTTTCCTTCTAAGTCTGTTCTTATTATTCTTTCATTTGTCAAATCTATATGAAATGGCAAGTTTGGACATAAAAGAAAGGAATATCTAAGTTTTGCTTTGAAGTTGGGGATTCGACTGAAGTGGGGGCTGAGATTTAAGGGGATGCAAGCCCATGCAACCTGAAACTCAAATAAATGTTTATCTTAAGCCCTTGAGAGCTGAAACTAAGACATTTCACAACACCCCACTCTGTTTCATGGTTTTAAAAAGCAAAGCACACATGAGTACAGTGTCGTGGAGTGACCAGCAGGATGAATGGATCAATTCAAATCGATGGAGCTATCAATCTCGATAGTGTCACATCAAAGACAGGGACAACAGAATAAAATACCAGCTCCTTTAAGAGAAAGGGACACAAATATTTTGTAGGCCTTCATTTCAAAGCCTCAGCATGACCACTGGCATTATTGTGACAAAGCCCACTGAGATGATCACAGATGTGACAGGCTGACAAATGGGGGCCTGTGGATGGTGCTGTCTGTAGGAGTGTGAGAGAGGGGAGATCAGATTGAAACACAATCTGCCAACAACAAAAGGAGCCACTGATGGGAAGTGCTGGGCATTTAAGAGACCCAGTTTCTTAGCAAAGAAGTGGGAGGAGGAGGGAATCCCCTTTTGTTTGTGGGTTGCTTGTGACCTAAATACCTTGCAGCTAAATCAGCAAATCCAGCTGGCTAAAAGCACAGAAAAATATGAAGTTGTGTTTGTTTGCTGAGCTGGTTTTGTTGAGAGCACAACAGAGAGGGCTGTGCACTGCCCTGGTGCAAAGGAGGGGGACAGGAAAGTGGCACTTGGTGTAGGGTGTATTTTGTCCATAGTCACAGCTGGCATTTAGGGGTGGGAAGTTATGTAGGCCCCTAAATTCCATACAGCTCACAGCACCTATGAAGAATCCTGTTTCTTTGCATTAGATGGGATATGGCCAAAGCGAGTGTAACCATGTGTGTTGCCCAAGGCACACAAAAGTACTATCCACTCTACAATAAAGTCACAGAGATCGTGATGGGAAAGCAATGTCAGAACGTTTAGAGTGAGCTGGACTAGTAGCTCACTGATGGCCCTTCATGTACTTTCAGCAAGCCAAAAGACTGAACTGGCAGAAAAATAATGCAGCAAAGAAAAAACAGGAAAAAGAAGTATTTTTCTGTCAGTTTAGTGGTCTGAACCGGATCATGAAGGGATCTCATATGTCCATGGGCTGTGCAAGGAGGGGAGCAGCCCCTGGCTGAAAATGCAGGCAGTGCTTTCAAGAGTAGCATGATGTTAAGACCGTTTCAGCCATTTGGAGGACCTGCCATCTCATAGGGATGGGGAACAATGCAGGCAGCTGTATAAGAAGGTGCTCATTCAATGCAGACTCTGTATTGAGTCACATCTCTGTAAAGTTAAACACCAGCAGGCTCATGTGGAGAGAGCTGTCTGCATGAGAAGTCTCTCTTCTGCCTCAAAGTGTTCTCAAAGTCATCAAAGCAATCTCCTGCTGTTCTGGGTATGCCTAAAGTTACTGCAGATGAAAGGAATTAGAGGAAGAACACACACTCCTCTGGTTTCAAGGTGGTTTCTTTTGTGTATTGAGCTGCCCTTTGTGCAGCACCAGATTGAGACAGTTTCTTTCAAGGCCAGAATGTCAGAACCTGCCCCCCTTCTGCTGAGATATTCTATGTGGAGAGAGAAATAATACCCCTAGCCCTCATTTCTAGGAAATGCAATCGTAGAAAGCAAAGGACAGACTCAGAAACAGGTACAGAGTGTGAAGCTACGTTAAATTCAGATATTAGAAGCTGCCCCAACTTTATGACAGGCTTCAAGTACCAAAAGACATGTGGAAACCATCCAGACAGGGATGTGACCCTCTCTGCTTGTAAACGTTGTCTCCTCCATTTTGGCCACAGCTCAGTGCAACATTTCCCGCAATCCTCACTCCCATAGACATGGATTTGATACAAACTCCCTCAATCTGGCCAAGGCCAGTAGATATTTTGAGTCAATCTGCCCATTATTTTGATCTCAAGTGGAATGGGAGGGCAGGAAAGGAGCCACCATCTGGACTTGGCTTTGCTCTGATGGGTAGGAGTTGAGAAGGACTCACTCACCACAACATGCACTTTCCACCTCCACCATGCTTACCTTGCTTTGCTTTCTGTCCAAGTAGAACTGATGTTGACTAATGGCCATAGCCCAGATAGACTTTATTAGTGCTGGACAGGCGTACCACGTATGCACAGCAATGCCACTATGCCCAAAAGTCCTCCTGGTCACAGATGCCCTGGAGAGAAGAGAATTAACTGGGGTTAGAGCAAGGTTTCTTCAGGTTGTTTTCTATAGCAAAACCTACCACAGGCCTAATAGTAAAAGCTGCTGTCTTTACTGTGCACACCCTTATGCTAATGGGAAAAAAATGCTTACAGAACAGCAATAAAGAGCCAATCATCCAGGAAAGCATTTACCCTAAATAGCTCCTCAAGTTAGCAAGCTCCAGAGAGCTAACAGTAAAGATCTTCCAGTTTGTCCAGTTCAGACTGTATTCCTGGGTTTGGCTGAGCTGATGCTGACCTGCTACATGTCCCAGGGGAGTCACCAGTGCCAAAGCATGTGTGAATTCTGTGTGTCTCTTCAATCGCTGAGACATCCAAGGCAAGGTCCTCACACCCTCTACTACTTCTGGCTTTGGACAGTGGCTCTCAAATATTAGGACCCAGGTGACAAGTAAAGATCCACTAGATCAATGGCTGCTTTAAGCAATGTGGGAGGAGCTCTTAAAATACCTTTGTTTCCTCAGTTGTAAACAGATGTAGTGGGACTTGCCAAAGTGTAATGGGAAAGGGGAGCTGTGAGGCTTGGAAAGGGCTGCCTCGTGCCCTGGAGAGAAGAATGTGACTCGGCAATTAGCTGAGTAAATATAAACCCAGGAAAAATGAGAACTAAATGTTTCCTCTCTGTGACTCCCAATTGTCCTCACTCATTAGCAAAAGGAACAGGTTAAGTTTCCCCATGCTTGCACAGCTGTACAGAACTGCTTGAGTATTCCTCCCAACCCTCAGCTCCAGCCCGACACCTTCACACAGTGTCCTGGTTGCAGAACTCCTTCCACTTCAGGGATGCAGCACTGGCTGGTGTAAACCAAGCCGCCAATCTACAGAGCCCCAAATACATGAGGTCCTCCTCTCTGGTCTGTTAAGAAGAATTGTGGTGGAGTATAATTATGATGTGAGCATGGGTATAGAAGTTAGCTCAGAAACATGGCACTTCTGTTACAGCCTGTAACACAGGGACATGGATGGTGTAGAGAGGCCAGTGAAGGATGTGCTATGGAGGGGCTGCCACAATCCACAGCCAGCAGCATTCTGTGCAATGCAGATGTGGAGGTGACACTGCAGGACAGCCCAGGAGTTCTGCTGTGGCCATCTGGCAAGGGATGGCCAACTCTCTTACCAGCACTTAGAAGTCCTCAAGCCTTGCTAAGACAGTGGTTTCCCTCCTGTACCTGCACAGGCCACTCTCCTCTTGTGCCTGTGGGCTACTGCCTTGTAGGTGAGTATGGGGAGACCCATGGTCAAAGAACGTTGTGAGAGAGGCAAGAGTGAAAGCAAAGCAAAGCTCTGCAGCAAAGTGGGAACTTCAGGCTAGGCGAGGGCTGATAGCTCTTGTGTCCGAGCCTTCTCAGTGCTGCAAAATGTGTTACAGACCAATTGCAAAGCTACAAATTGGAGTGAAATGTCTCTGAGAAAACAGCCACAGCCAATGCAAACAAGGCCTGAAACCGCTGGGATCTCATGTTTCAGTGTTACCCTGTGCAGAGTCCTTTCCATGCTGCTGGAGCAGAAAACCTGGTCCCATTATGAGTAGTGGTCTTGTGAGAAAGCTCTCACAGCAGGACGACAACTGATGGTCCTAACGAGGGTGTGTGCTGGGCTGCTTCACTCTGTCACTGCACAGGGAAAGAAGGCAGTGCTCTCGCATTTGAGGCTGGAAAAGGGATCCAACTGTGGATGCTTTATGTTGGTTTAAGGGACATAAACTACCACAGTGTATCAGGCTTTAAGGCATTAAGGCACTTAGACATCAGCTAAAGCCTTAATTCTGGTGTCATCCTATTCAGTTCAAATGCAGTTACTCATTTTGAACTCACACAAACATTCTCTGCAAGCCATTCATCTTCTCACCTTAAAAGCAGTAATTTCCAATCATTTTTCTTTTGGGGATCTGTACATGATTCCTATCAAATCTGCAGCTCCATTTAGAAACCCTGCAGACTTAGCTGGTCAGAGCTGTGGGCTTGCTTTTCACAGCTGTCTTTTGGGGACCTGTGAGATATGGCTTATGGTTCTTCTCCATGACTCCCTTGCATGCCCCTATGGAATTAACCCTGCTGATACCCCCTAAAATGTATCACTTCCCTCTTTTACGGGATAAGCAACCACGATGAAGAGATGTTAAATGGCTTGTTCAGGACAGGAAGCCATGGGCAGAGGCAGGGCTTACGAACACACATCGTGCTGCCCAACCCTGGCCACAGCCATGGAGCAGTGCTTGCTCTCCTGTGACTGTGGCTTCGCTGACTCAGGCTCTGGTTTGGGTACATGGAGAGGAATGTGGAGAGAGCACTGTGTTGGCTACTCCTCCACTTCCACATGCCAAACAGCTCCTCGCAGGAGTCCATCCCGCTTGGCCAGGAGGCTACAACCTGAGTTGTGTTCCCACCATGTAACTGCAATGTTCTGTGCTGCTTCACAGAGCACTGTCTTGACCCGGGTGGTGGTACTCTGGGTACAAAAACCAGCCGCATTCATTTCCTTGTGGTGAGGAAGTACCAGGCTGACAACCTGGGATGGGGGTTTTGTCATCCTGGTGTTGAACACAATGAAATGAAAAACAGCAGCTCTTCTGTGTCAGTAATTCCTATCGTTTAAATACAAAGAACACACAGAAGGGTCCTCTGTGTGGTCACATTTCATGCATGACACTGAGTCGCAAAGATCATGATTCTGAGATCCCAGAGCTATTTGGTTTCTTCCTCTTGCGATTATAACTATTTCCTTGCCTTATAATAGTCTTTCAATACCTAAAGGGGTAAATCTGGAGAGGGATGTTTTACAGTGGCATGTAGGAATAGCATAAAGGGGAATGGCTTTAAACTGAATGAGTGGAGATTTAGATTAGATATCAGGAAGAATTGCTTCCCTGTGAGGGTGCTGAGGCACTGGCACAGGGTGCCCAGAGAAGCTGTGGCTGCCCCATCCCTGGCAGCGTTCAAGGCCAGGTTGGACACAGGGGCTTGGAGTAACCTGCTCTAGTGGAAGGTGTGGGCAGGGTTTGGAACTGGAGGAGCTTTAAGGTCCCTTCCAACCCAAACCATCTTATGATTCTACGATTGCTGCTCCCAGGAAAGGGCCAGCCTTGTGCTGAGGGGCTTCTTGCTGCCTGTGGCTTGCAGCACGCATTTCAGATGTTTGGTGGGGAAGGAGCTCAGCACCCACAGCCCCTGTGTCTGGAAGCTCTCCCAGTGTATTCTCAACTTTGCTCTGTTAGGTTTCATGCTACTATTTACATGCTTAATGTTAAGCAGATGCCTCAAGGCTCTGCTGACCTGGAGCTGCACAAGATTCAAGCTGCTTGCTCAGTTACTGCTTCAACAGAATGCACCTACGGAGACAGGCACCGTTGGACTGGTGTGTTGTGTTCATATCAGAGCACACAAGCATAGAAACTGCATGCAAAATTCTCCTAATAAAAGTACATGCATTAGCAGACAGATAGGCATGGGAAACAGGTGAAACAGGCTCACAGCTGAGCGATTCATACTCATTTTGCAAGTGGGACACTGCTTTTAGTGAGAACAACCTACAAAGCAGCACACATATGGGTCACTGCGGTCACCATCCACCAGCACACACAAGCAGAGGGTGCAGAATGTGCTTGATAAGATGTAGCACAGTCACTGGAACTCACTCTCTCCCGCCTTACGTTTGTAAAGCAAGGGAAAAGAAAGGCTCCCCTGCCAAAAAGACTGATGGGCTCCCATCCAGCCAGCCGGTAAGGCCCTGGTACAGTGCCATTCCTTTCAGTTGCACTACTGAATATTTATTTACAAGGAAACATGTGAGTACGAGATCTGGCGCCCATCTCCGGGCTCCAAGTGCAACACGGGGACAAGGCAACTCCCCCCTGCATGTATGGGGGTGCCGGCAGCCAAAATAGAGGGAAGAGGAAAACAAATACTGCTGGGAGCCCAGGGGAAACACATCCTGGAAAACACCAACCCGAACCCTTAGTGCCCCGCTGGAAGGAAGCGGCAGCCCCCGGAGGGGTGCCCGCTGCTCCTTCATTAGGGGTTCCCCGGTTACCGAGCGCGGGGAGCGCGGCTCGGCACGACCCGGCTCCGCACTGTGAAGCCCGGCTCGGAATGGCTCGGCACGGGTCATCCCTGCTCGGAATGGGTCGACACGATTCAGCCCGTCTCGGCACGGCTCAGCCCGGCTCCGCACTGTAAAGCCCTGCTCAGAATGGCTTGGCACGGCTCATCCTGGCTCGTCATGGCTTAGTCGTTCTGGGGATAGCTCGGCAAGGATCAGCCCGGCTCAGCACTGCAAAGCCCGGCTCGGGATGGCTCAGCCCGGTTTAGCCCGGCTCGTCCCGTCTCGGCGCTCACCTGCGCGGGTCGTGCACCTCCACCGAGAACTTCTTCTCGCGGAAATAGAGGTTCTCCAGCTGCCTCCATTGGAAGATCTGCGGGGAGAACAAGCAGGCGGTGAGGCGCCTCCGCACCAGCCCTCACCCAGCCCCGTTTCCTCCCGGCGCTAAGGCGGCGGTGGCGGCGGTTCCCCGCTGCTCCCCGCTCCGCCCTGCTCCGCCCCGGCCCGGCCCCGCGTCCCGCCCGTCCCCCCTCTCTCCACAGCAGCCGGGGCAGCCCCGTGGCTAGGGGCTGCGACCCGCCCGGCCCCGGTGCTGGAGGGGGGGACGGACGGGGGAGGGCGCTCGTTTCGTTTGGCAGGCTTAAATAAAGGTTGGACACAGGCACGGCGAGGGAAAACCGGGATTTCCCTCGGTTTTCGGCTAATCGGCTGATTATCTCTCCGGGAGCGGTGCTCTGGCGCAGCAGCGTTGCTCTCCGGGCTGTGGGTGCACAGAACGGATCTGGGAGGGGTGAAGGTGGCCTGGCTGGGTGGGGGAGATCCCCACGGGGTGGCTTATGATACCCAGCGCTGTTTTTGCCCCATAATCAACATAAAACTCGCAGGAGCAGGGTCAGTTCATCTACCCAGGCACTGTCAGACTCGTGTTGGTGTTGCCCGAGGCTCTAGCATGCTCCCGGTGATGTGAAACGCAGCCATAACAAAGGCATATTCCTGCCTCTGTTGTACAGGCTGCCCTGTTGGGCATAGCAAAGCAGTGTGCAGACACTGTCACCAAGGGGGCAACTGAGGCATGAAGCAGTCATAGAATCATAGAATGGGTTGGAAAGGATCTTAAAGCTCCTCCAGCTCCAACCCCTGCCACTAGAGCAGGTTGTTCCAAGCCCCTGTGTCCAACCTGGCCTTGAACACTGCC
>JBCJKH010035796.1:0-20187 GCA_039877255.1 Loriculus beryllinus
ACAGCTCAGGGATTGTTTTCTTGGGCTTTTTTGGTTGTTTTTTTTGTTGGGTTTTGGTGTTGGTTTTTTTGGGGTTTGTTTTTTTTCTTGTTTGCTGTTGTTAGGGTTTTTTTTGTGGGTTTTTCTGTGTTTTGCTGTATTGGTTTTTTTCCACCTCCATATTTACAGTATTACTTTGGTAGACAACTTGAAGTGTAGCTTACGTCGGAAATTATGATTAATTTTTTGCACATATCTAAGGCCAATCCTATGAAAAAGTTTAAAATTAGGAAAGGAACCTTAAAGCTGTTCACTTTGGTATTAAATGCTTATTAATAGTAGCACAACCAACTCATTAAATAATCATAATCTATTTAGAGAGAAGGAATAAAAAGCTAATTAAAGACAATGTAATATGATTTGATCTTTAGATAGAATTTTAACTATACTTGTCATCTGTAAAAAAAGAACAAGCCAGCAATCAAAATTAAGGTTCACTGCACATATTCTGATTCATAGCACTGACCTTGAACATGACTAAATCTGAAGCTGGCTATAAGCAACGGAAGTAGCTGAAAAATCTGGAATCATTTTCAGCACATTCAACACAAAATTTTGCAATGCTTTTGTTTTAGTCTTTTGGCACACACTTTAACCAATAGCATCATTTAGTAATATTCAGCAGTTTGATGGATCAGACTATTTTTTTAAAATGAATTAAACTAATTTTGCTGCAGTAACTTCTACCACACCAGCTGTTACTGTTATCACTGCTATCATCATCATCATTATCAGCATAAGTATAATTACATTTAGAAAGATATATCAAGGGAATGCAGCAGTGGAAACATGAAGTTGCAGAACATGGGGCTATCCTTTGTTTCTCAGTCTTAACAGTATTGCTGTACTGCAGTCTTCATTGTTCACTATAGCAGACTTTGAGTGTTCTGTGATTATTTTTTTTTTTTTGCTGACTTAATGGTGATTTTTTTTGTGTTCTTCTCATGAAAGGTGTAAATAAACAACATTAAATTATCTGTTAATATTTTCTCCACAATGTCTAGAATCAGTTTTGATTATTTAAGTATTCTCATTGAATTTCTTCTTTCATTAAAAAGGGAGCACCTGCAACTTAGCAGCTCCTCCTATTATTTCCATGTAATTTGTCTAGGTAAATACACATTAAAAGCCAAATACAGATATAGGAAAATAGAGTCAATTACACTGAATACTGATTGCTTACTTCTCAAGTACTAGACACAGTAATATGGTCAGATGTCCATTTAAGTCCAGGTACCCATATAATGTGATCGAAGTACACTGAGTTGAAGAGAAACTGTGGAAAGAGAAAGGAAGGGAAAACATAATATCATATTCTGCTGTTTATACAGTGATTCTATGCATGTAATCAGCTGTCCATTTATACCTGGGTAATGTGAAAGTAGCTACAAAACCATCACTGAAATTCACATCTCTGAACTCTTAGATTTAAATGTCACTGCAATTGTGAATTTAACAACTTACTGTCTGAGACTCCGATTCTCATTCTCTCCACAGGAAACATGAACATGAGTGTTTGCCACTAAAAAAAATGTTACACAAAACATAAAATTAAGTCTCTTGGTCAGGCTTCACTCTCTACATTTTTATTCTGAATATTAAATGATTGGCTGAGTTAAAATTATTGCAGTCCTAGAGGAAAATTATAAGATTTTATGCTAATTCTGCAAATTTCAAAAAATTTGGGAAAGTTACTATCTTGCCAATCACATAAAGATCTACATTAAATAAAAATGTTTCTAAAGAATAAACTTCAAATAATCTCCTTGCCACTTTTTTACAAAAATAAAAAGTCAAATCTTATATTCAGTTAATATTTAATAAATACAACTGTCTTAGTAGAGTCCAGTCAAAGCATCAGAACACTGTGGAAGTACATGTTTGTTTCTAGAGAAAGGACTAAATTTCCATTTCATGAAACATCAAGATTTAATGTTGTCGTGGTTTAAGCCCAGTCAGCAACTCAGAACCGTGTAGCCGCTTGCTCACTCCCCTCCACTTGCTCCTGGAGGGATGGGGAGGAGAATCGAAAGAATGCAACTCCCACGGGTTGAGATAAGAACAGTCCAGTAACTAAGGTATAACACAAATCAATGCTGCTACCACCAATAATAATAATGATAAGAGGAAATAACGAGGGAAGAGAATACAACCGCTCACCACCTCCGACCAATACCCAGCCCCACCCAAGCGGTGATCTAACCCTTCAGGGTAACTGCCCCCAGTCTATATAGTGGGCATGACGTGCTGTGGTATGGAATACCTCTTTGGTCAGTTTGGGTCAAGTGACCTGTCTCTGCTTCCTCCTGGCTTCTCCTCCTCCCTGGCAGAGCATGAGACTCAGAAAGTCCTTGGTCAGAGTAAGCATTACTGAGCAGCAACGAAAAACATTGGTGTTATCAGCATTGTTCCCAGGCTGGAAGTCTGGGAACAGCAGTGCGCCAGCAGTCACAGCAGTGCGCCAGCTACTAAGGAGAAAAATGACTGTTACTGCTGAACCCAGGACAAGTGTGTAGTCTTTTATGAGTCTGAAGATCTAATACTTATACACTTCTTGTTTAAACCTCAGGGATAAGAATGTTATAAAGTGGCAGGCAATCTTCTAGCACTGTCATCTTCCATTCTCAGATTCAGATAGCTGAGACAACAGAAAAAAATAAAGAGTAAGTTGTTTTGAGTCTTCATGAACTCCAAGGCAAGGTAGAACTTGAATATGATAAGCAGAGGTATTATTGAGTCAAAACATCTCTTTATATCATTTGAGAACAAATACATTCTTCACCTAGCACTCTGCAGTTCTATAACGTAAACTTCAGATGTAAAGTTATAAAGTTATTTATTTTTAAATTTGAATAACTGTTTAATGTTTAACTACATTCCCCCTAAAAAAGTGTGAAGTTAAAAAGACTGAATATTATGATAAAGTACTATAATTTCACTTATTTTATTTCAAATGCAAAAGTAACAGTTGTGGGAATGAAATTTCAAGTTAACTACTGAGAGCAACAAACATGCAGAGAGGTTGCCAAAAGTATAACATAAGATCATTAATCAAAAATAGCTTTTATAGCTGAATATAGCTTTTAAGCTGGTGACGTCTTTGTTTCTACAGATTGACAAAGTCAATATTTAAACATTAAATGGCACAAATGTTGACAAAGACCATGCACATCTGATCTTCAGTGATTAGAACAGAATTTTTTTTTTAATACCTCAGCTTTTATTCAGTAATGCATTTTGTAAATATCTAACAAATAAAGTTCTCACGTGCTGAGGAGATTGCATTGTATGTTTACACATTTTATTCAACAGCGATTAATTTATGTAAGTAATCATTGTTAAACCCTGCATTGTTGGCCCTGGTTCTGTTATCCAGAAAATACAGATAATTAACCACCTGGCACACTTTTGCTCTTCTCTTACTTGCCCATAATGAAATAGCATTCAAAGCTCTCTTAAGTCTGTTCACAGGATACTGAATACAGTGATAGAGTATACTTGGATCATGAGTTGTTGCAGTGTGAAACCTAGAGCTATCTATTACTATCTTTAAAGTAATAAACAAAAAATATTCAAGGTTTCTCTCATTGACTAGAAGAAAGTCCACTTCCTGTTCTTTTCATTTCTTCCTTGCCCTTTTTTGATTATCTCCTTACAGCCTCTAGGGCTTTTCCCACTGCCAAAAACTAAAATATACCATTATTTATAGCATAGGAGGAAAAAAAAAAAAAAAAAAAAGAAAAAAAGAAGACAGGAACTCCTATGCATACTAATGTATTTTTCTCTTTTGCATTTAAGCCTTTCCAGATCATTCCCTAAAATCAAATTTTGCTACGAGTTAATGCTTCACTAATATGAGAAATGTCTTCTATATCGCTACAACCCCTTCATTACGTGAATTTTCTGATCTTCAGAAAACTGAGGATCCATTTTTATTCTGTACTTAGTTAATGAACTTATTGTTAATAGGCAGTTAAAAATCATTTAAATATGAACTACAAATAATGCTAGTAAAACTACTAAAAAGAACAAAAATTTTTTTTTTAAAAATGAAAAAAATCTATAAGAAGGTGACTGGCTTGAGTGGATCATCCATCTATTAACATCTGGATAATACCCCAAATGGGTCCACAAATTGATTTGCCAGCAATGACTTCCCAAACTAATCTGATTGAATTCAAAGAGAGAAAAATTAAAATGAATGAAGTAAGAAGTGAACTATCTGTGTTTAATTTTCAGTTTCATCAGAAATCGATTAGCTAGCTGACTCTGGGTCCAAAAGAATTAATTATACTCAGTCTCCGGTATAATTAAGAGCACTATGGCCATCTCCCAAAATATTCATTAAACAGTCAGGAACAATATGAAATTCAAATTAAAATTGGAAAAGAGATTAAACAGAAGTAGTCATCTCTAAAAGGAATCATACTACATCTGAGATGAAATCATTTAAGCAATACAAAATATGGAAATACATTTTGTCTTACATTTAATTATCATTAATTCCAGCACTGCAAGCTGGCAGCTATTTTAGGCTCATTACAAAGACTAAAATGGGCTGGAATTTTAATTTAAATCAATCCTCATTGGAATAATGGGAATATGATTCAAGCTTACAGGAAGTTTAGTTCTAAAATCCAAGTTTTCTTTTAAATTCTAAGTTGAATAGAGGAAATTTGCATTCTGCACCACACCTACAATGAATATTCAAGAAAACTCTACGAAATAGGCACCTAGATGGGAATTGGAGGAGGGAGAAGATGACATGTTTTGGAATCCTTATTTTCCAAGTTTCCTAAACTTGATGTCTGTATCCCGTTGAGCTAAATAATGATGCAATTTGACATATTGAATTTCCTTGTGGATTTCTGCATTTAAAGTTTTTCAGCCCCTGCAATTTTGCCTTGCTGTGTTTGGTGCATTATTGTTCTGACTTTCAGTAATATTTAGACAGTAAAAGCCAAGTTTCCTTGCTTTGAACTTTTCATGGTTTTACTTCAAGTATCATAAACACTCTCATTTTATCCCTTTCTGTAGAAAATAATTGCAACAGAAAAAAACTAACATGACATTCAAAGTAAGCCATCTTGCTTATTTTTATGTGTTACGCCAATGGTTATATAGATAAAAAAACCCACAAGAGCACATCAGTTAGGAAACAAAAAACCATCTATGCAAATCCTTATTAATTCTCAAAATTAAAACTCCTATTATTTTACAATTTTTAAATCACTTTTTCCCTGAATGCACAAAAGGCATGTGCTCTCAGTTCTTGATTCCTTATGCAAATATCATTTTTGTCTGTTATCGACACCTTCAGTAAGGCTGTAATGAAAATAAGTTTGGATTTAGAGTCAAAAAATACAAAAAGATCTTATAAATATCTTCCCCCTTCTTCCCTTCTTCTCAGGATTAACTTTACACCTGATATATTCTCATTCCTCTCTTCTCTGGCTGCAATTGCTGTTGAACAGGTTTCTTTTCCCCCTGTTCTTAAACCTGTTTAGCACAGATGCTACCTCCATTGCTGATGGGCTTGGCCTTGGCCACTGGTGGGTCCCTCTTGGAGCTGGCTAGCATTGTCTCTATTGGACACATAGAAGCTTCTTGCAGCTTCTCACAGAAGCCACCCCTGTAGCCTGCCCACTACAAAATAGTTCTGAAGCTATTTTGAAGATAATCTGCAATTTAAACTTGTCCTTGCACAAGTTTCTGTGATTTCTGGAATCTTTAAAAGACAGTTTATCTCTATTTAAATTTAGAAAACAAATAATAAAATACTTATTTTTATAATCTTGCTCTTTTATAACTCTTTTCGTATATCTAAATGGTACTACCTATGCATTGCAATTATGGAGCACGGTGAAGATGACAGTCTAGAAGGGAGGAAGAACAGCATATTTCTATGAACTTCTCTATATGCAACATTCAGGGTTTTTTTCAGAAAAGAAATAGTAACCGCTTGAAGGAACTAGCCAGACAGAGGACACTGTATAGAGCAAGCAAAGAAGCTTTGCTAACTATAGGGCATGAGGGCAAAGCAGTTAATCAGTTTGCGCTTCTATGGTTCTTTCAGTGAAAGTACTGCATTTACTTAGGCAGTCTTTTTTTTTTCATCACAAATCACAGGCTATCACAAAGAGAAGATAAAAATAAATTATTTCAATAGAGACTTTCAAGAAAGCTCAGTTTGTTAGGTATACTGAGACTAAAGTCATAATCAACAACAAGTAAGAAAAACACCAATTTTTGTGATATGTGGAAGCCGAAGGGCTGTCACAGCAGGAGTACTTCATTGGAAAAAAAACAAAGATGCAACCAGGGACACAACCTTGAATCTTGTAAGAATGTTGCTCATTCTCTGATCTGAAGCTGAAAGGAAAAGGCCTGTTTAAATGTTTGAGTGAAGAAAATAATTTTCCCACAGCCTGGTTCAGCTTGCACCACCGTGAGCTAGCCAAGCATGAATTCATTATGACCTGACTGAAGGGTACCTCAGGCTTTTTGGTCAGCGCAGCATCCCCAGAGTATGCAGAGTAAGTCATTATATACAATCATGACATGTTGGGTAATGGGCTTGAAGGACACCAGCTTGATGCAATTTAGAAGCAGACTGAAGATTCTCTGCTGCTCACCTGTATATTGAAGACATCTGTACTGAGGCTTATGAGGATGCCACTGAGGAAAGGGGTGGTTGACAAGTCAGGAGGTCTCACAGAGACATCTGGAGTCCTCTTGTATATAGGAAGAACTCCATGTTGCCTGCATCTACAGGCCCTTAGAGTTACTGCAAATTAATGATGAGGCTCAGAGGCACTAACATGGGCACACAGTATGGCTTGAGGATGGGTAGGGTTCCTTACTCGTGCTAGTGGAAGCGTATTTCGGTGACTCTCCTTTTGCTCTCTCCTTTGGTGAATCTCCTTTTGCTCGATGGTAACAATATACAATTATTTTCTGGTTGTAAATACAATCCCTTAACCTTCTGGAAGAAATCTGGTGGTGCTTATAAACAGCAAAAAACACAGGTCAAAGTGTTGGACAATTGTACTGTTTCCTTTTTAAATTTAATATACTATGAAATATTAATTGACAAGCTTGTTTTTTTAAGAAAATATCAGTTTTATGTGCTGCAGTAAAATGACTGAGCTTTGTCAATAGGACTATAATTGCAGCTCAGAGCAACCTGCTGAGGACAGCTTTAAATTCGGAGCAATGGGGAAGCAAGCTAGCAATCCACAGAAAGTGAGAAAACACTGGCTGGTGTGGAAACCAAAGCATGTATAGTACAAGAACAAGAGAGACCTCAGAAATTGCAGAGTAGGGGTGAAAGTGGCCCACCTCAAGTGTGATGTAATGAGTGCATGCAGCCTGGGAAATAAGTTGGAGAAATGAGACCTGTATGTGCAGTCACAAAGCTGCAGCGTTGCTGGGATAGCATTGACGCCGTGGGACAGGGTGATAAGGTGGGCAAAATTCTCTTTAAACAACCCATGGAAGTTTTGTACTACAGATTCAGGTTCTCACAGAGGCCTGTAACCTTCCTGCCAGCTCCTGGAAAGGATGGCAAGGCGGGACCTAAGTATACTGGTGTTGTCAGCAGGGGTTTGCAGAGGTGGTCCCTGAGCCGGGGTCTGCTCCTTGCTTCACACATCTGTTTGCAGTTGGTTTGAATGGCCCTACTGCAGGATACAGCAGAGCCCCTCAGCCAAGGTCATGGAACCTCTGGAAAGCATGGGCAAAATGACGCATGGAATAACAGGAAGAGCTTCCACCATTACATCTGCAATAAAGTATCAAACAGGAAAAATGTGGGAGCATTGCCAGACAGAGCAGGTGATTTAGTGACTGCAGATGCAGATAAGGCTGGGGTTCTCAATTTTTAATTTGCCCCAGTCTTCTCTTTTAAGGTTTCCCAGGCCTCTGTGATTAGCAGAAAGCTTCAAGGATGAGACTCAACAGTGGACAAAGATTGAATCAGAAGTTAATGTAGAGAACTTGACCCCTATATGTCCATGAGACACGTTGGGCTGCAGCACAGAGTTGATGAGTGTTATCTTTGAAAGGTCTTAAAGAGCAGAGAAGATCCCTGACAACTTAAAATACAAAGATGTTGCTCCTGTCTTCATGAAGTCCAGCTGGATGATCTGGGGAACTGCAGGCTATTGAGCCTCGGTTTTTGCCCCTGGAAAAAAAACCAACCAAACAAACAAACAAGTAGCGAGTCTTTCAGGAATACGTTTCTGGGTACCTGAGGGAGCAGGTGACTGGAAGCTGTCAGCATGGATTGATTGTGTGTAAACCATTCCTGACAGACTTGATCACATGATAAATGCCTAGATTTGTGGATGAGGGGAGCGCAGTAAATGCGCTTTATTTGAACTTTAGCAAGGTGCTCAACACTGTTTTCCACAAAATTCTGATACACTAGCTGGGACAATACAGTCTGAATGAGGGAACAACAAAATTACACAAGAAATGGTTGGGTGCAAGGGTACAGTTAGTGGGTTGCGCTCTACCTGGAAGCTGCTAACATGGGGAGTGCTGTAGGGCTGTGCTCCTGGATCTGTCTTGCTTACCATCCTTACCAAGAGGCAATGAGGTGCTTGCTTGCAAAATATGCAAACGACACTGAACTGGGGGAGCAGTCAATGTCTAAAGTCAAACCTCCTGCTCAAGGATCTAGGCATGTTGAAGGAATGGGTCAGCAAGTACCTTATGAAAATCAACAAAAGCAAATGCCAAGTCCTGTACCCAGAATCGACGGATCTCAGGGAACAGCAGAGGCTGGGGACAAATAGGTGGGGACTAGCTCTGTGAGAGAGGCCTTGGGGGGCCTTGGTGTGCAGCAAGATGACCATGAGCCACTTGTGTGGCCTCAAGAAGGCAAATGGCACCTCTGGATCTATTGCCAGTAAAATGACCAGCAGATATAGAGGAGAGAAAGAATTTTCCCTGTCCAGAGAACACTTATTAGGCCTCATTTGCAATACTGTGTACAGTTTTCAGCCTCCCAATACAAATGACACTTTGACAAACTAAATCAAGAAGGGAGGGGTGGGGTGAAGGTGTTTTAGGATTTAATTTTATGTCTTACTACACTACTCTTGATTTTATTGGTAGTAAACGAAATTAATTTTCCCCAAGTCAGGTCTGTTTTGCCTGTGACAATAATTACTGAGTGATCTCCCTGTACTTATCTCCACCCAGGAGCCTTTTGTTGCACTTAGTGTCTCCCTGTCCAGCTGAGGAGAGGAGTGACAGGCATTTGTCACTCAGCTAGGGTCAACCCACCACAGAGGGCCAAAACATTCCATCTTCAAATCTGTCCTCAACAGGAAAGCACGCATCTGTTGCAGTGGTTTTGTTCAAGGATTTTTACATTAAAATCTAGTGCATAATTCACAGTATCATTTGAGAAACCTTTCCAGATTAAAATCTGTAGCACTAAACAATAAACCAGACTTATTGGGCCTCTGAAAGTCTTTTTAAAATGCTTATTTCACAGAAATTTAATTAGATTGATTAGGATTACTGGGCTGTGTATGTGAGATTCTCCTAAAGGCCATTCTTTATCATGAGAGATTTCTACAGTAATTAAATCATAGTGGTACATTCAACTGTAACTTTTAATGATCACCCTTATCAACTAACTAGTGGGAGGATAAAAAAAGAAAATATATCTCTCTGAAAGCCACTCAAGCAGAAAAACACATTCTTTGAAATAAAGAAATGACTGAGGAAAGATAAAAGGGACGCTGACTTTTGAAATACTGAAAAGGTTTTTGAAATACCCTGTAACTGGTAAGCACTTCATACACTGATTAATCATACAAACTCTCTTTCCTGGAAGGCTTATTTGAATTTACCAATGGGTGTCACAAAACAAGCAACCAAAAAAGATCTAAGCTTTCCCCATAATGTTTATGAGTTTAAATAGCTTAAAAAAATAGATTAAAAATCAAATAAAATCATGCTTAGATCTAGAAGTCTACAAATTTATGAAAAAATAATTTTGGAAGGTCTCAAGAGAACTTCAGACCACGTATTTTTGGAATTATTTCTGGTTTAGCATTTACAAAGACTGCTGTCTGATTCTGAGAACATAAAACTCTCTTTAGATATGATGAAAAATTCAATTTCATGTAGACTTTGCCTGGTTAATATATTGTAAATGTAACCTAGATGTGCATGTTTTGCATACAGAGTAATTAAAATGATATAAATATGTCCCGAGTTCAGCTGTAGTAGCAATCATTTTTCTCCTTCTTAGTAGCTCGTGCACTGCTCTGGTTTTGACTGTCAGCCTGGGAACAAAGCTGATAACACCGGTTTTTAGTCGTTGCTAAATAATGTTTAGTCTGACCAAGGACTTTCTGAGTCTCATGCTCTGCCAGGGAGGAAGGGAAGCCAGGAGGAAGCAGAGACAGGACACCTGACCCAAACTAACCAAAGAGGTATTCCATACCACAGCACATCATGCCTGCTATATAAACTGAGGGCAGTTACCTGGAAGGGCCAAATCACTGCTCGGGCTGGGTATCAGTTGGTGGGTGGTGAGCGATTGTATTCTCTTCCCTTGTTACTTCCCTTATCATTACTGGTAGCAGTAGTGATTTGTGTTATACCTTAGTTACTGGATTGTTCTTATCTCAACCCATGGGAGTTACATTCTTTTGATTCTCAAGCATGTCTCAAGAGAGACAGGGCAGAAAGCTAGTAAAACAGTTGTATAGCCTTGCCTATGCAAACACACCAGTTGCTATCAGAACATGTGTCTTATTTTCTTTCAGTCGCAAATATAAGTCTTTGTGTGCAAGTTTTTTCCAATACTTTGAAACACTCTTGTTGATTTAAAAAAAACCCAAGCCAAAACAAAAGACAACAAATAATTAGTTGACAAATAACTACAATCCTTCCGGTGATCTTCACTCTTAGCAATTTACTATGTCGTAGCACTTCGTTCCAGGACCAGGCCGAACAATAGAACAAGCCATGCTATGCTCCGCACTGAAGTTCAAAGGACACACTTCACACATTCCTAAGTTTTTCCTGGCTTACATACTCAGATTTGTTAAACAAAAAAAACTGTGCAGGGGAGGAAGAAGCACTGCGATTAAACCTTCAAAACCTACCAAATACACAGGCTGTAGTTATCACTTTGCAAACACAGACACCTGCATTTAGTGGAAGTCAGCAGAAAAATCCTCTTAGATCTCCTGTTGTGCAGGGTATTCAAATCAGCATGACATGTATTCAGCCATGAGAAAGGGGAAGTAGAAAAGAAAGGGACTGACAGAAGACCCGACAATAGTGCAATTTATGGAGGAAGAAAAGAAGAAATACAATCAAAGAAAGTCACCATGCAGCAGATCCTTTGAAGAGGAAGCTGCTCTTCCCACAGCTTCTCAAACTGAATTGGTAAGTATTCGAGCTGTACCATGCTCAAGTGTAACAGGCATGTGTTGGCCTGTTAAGCATTTCACTGTATCTTAAAAAAAATAAATAAAATAAGCAAACTAAATCTGACATTCAGAAAAGCTGCTGTTAGCGAGGAAGCTCCGTCTGCATAGGTCAAAACATTTAAGTTGATAAATAATAATCATGCTGTGTCACTAAACTCAGTAACAATCAAAAGGGAACATAAATAGTCTTCTGCGCTCTTCACGGTGCTAAGAAAAATCATTCCACTTCCCACCCAGTGAGAATCTCAATTAGAGGATGCAAGCCACTGCTTCAGTACTCCAGCTCACACACACTCCTCTTTCCTCCCTCAAATTTTGAATGCCATACTGCCATTTGAAAAGTCAAAAAGTTAAAAGGTATGAAAAACAGGAGCCACAGGGATGCCAGCTGAAGTTTTCCTGGGTACCTGACAGGACTTCACAAGTCTTTGCACTAGCACTACAGGAGACTTAGAGGATACAAGCAAGATGAGAGCAGCTATCCTTTTGCAAGGTATCTACAAGAACAGTCTGTTATGGACAGAGATTTTCACAGATTCTGAAGTTTAAAGAGACAGTTACCTTGTCTAAACTACCTAGTAATTATGCCACAGCACTTGATTTAAATCAAGGAATAACGATGATGGCAATATACTACACCAGAGAAAGCATTTTCAATACCTACTTACAGCTTCCCACTGATGAACTTACCACATTATTTTACTTAGCCACATATGTTAAGGTTAATGATACTCACAATGCACAGCACTCCTCTATACCAGTTTATCCAAGTTCAATTTCTAACTATTTGCACTTCAGGGATCCTTAATAGCTAAATTAAAAAGCCCTCTACAAGAAACTTATTTTTGCAAAGAAATGTATCATGCTACACTTATTATACTGCTAACATTAAAATAATCATTAATAAATGCTACTACTAAAACAGGTGCGAAATTCAGCAACAAATTCTCTTTTACTATTATCTTTAGATTTGCCTCATCTACCCTGTAAAAATTCACAAGCTAAGTCAACCAGCAGTCAGTTCATTATGTCAGTCAAGATGGAAAAAAACATGCTTCTTAATTGCTCATTTTATTTTGCTCTTTTTTGAGTCACACTAATCCCCAGACAACTTGTCCACATGAATGAGAGTACCAGAAAGCAGTATCAGTATTCTTAAACATCAATCATGAATGATTTCTCCTTAGTTATAGGAGATACAGGTACAGCTTAGTCCATTCTTCTACAGCTTGACATGGGAAGAAAACAGTATATGATATAACAGTATCACAGTACATGATGCTGTACTTCCTTAAGAATATTCCCTTGTCAACTAAAGTCCTAAGATCTGCAAGGATGAGGAGAACATGCAAAGCTCTACCTTGAGCATGAGGATATTATTGCAGAGTACAAAAATCAGAATATAAACTACATAATTCTACACTTCTACAATTATTCAAGGCAAGTTACTTATTCTCACACAGCTACTCAAGAATAGCTTAGGACATGCTATTGACAATATATTCAAATAAGAATACCAAGTTTCTCTACAATCCTACCAATAATAGGACAGCTCTTTCAAAAAAATTATAAGATCATTTAAGGCATACAAACCTCTCTAACATCTACAAGGTGATCTGGCTGCATAATAGGAACTCTTTTTCCGGTTGGCAATCTATGATGTCCAACATTGAAAAAGGAAACTGCATTTTGACTTGGTCTTCTTTGCACACCAGGAGAGTTGGCACTTCCTTGGGATGCAAGAGAGAAGCTGCGAGATTTCAGAGGAGGATTGTTCTAGTGAATAAATAAGCATATTGAGAAACATTTACAATTAATTCCTAATAACCAGCAAATATTCTGATGTGACAGACACAGCAGAACAGTTTCATTCTTTTTTTTTTTAATAGAACAAGGACAGATGATATAGCCCTAATAATATATTAGTAGCAACTGATAAAATATTCTGTGCTATCTGCCAACAGTTGCCCTGTTTTATAGCCTAATTATGATCAATCTGTGAAACGAGGTTGATCAATATATACCACTTCTCTGACTTGAAAATTAGTCCACAGTAGGACTAAATTATTTTACTTGCTGATGTGCAACAGTACTAGAAACTGACTCCTAACAGATCTTGCAAATCTATAGCTGGCACTTAAGAGAACAGGATTTCATACAGAACTATTCATTGAACATATCTCTTACAATAAAGACCACAAGATGCTGATCTTATCTTGAAAGCAAAGCTTTATTCAGGTATCAGAATAGGTGTTACAGTAATTGGGAAGTTCTGTGAAATACACTATATTTACAACTATGACATGGTTAGCAAATAGAAGCAACAATCCTCACATATAGAGTTGAGGACTTGCTTCTCAAACATGTGAATTAACCCTAAATGTATTTGTGGGATGTTGAGTGGCTTAAAAAAAACAACCAACCAACCAACCAGCAAAACATTAAAAAGAAAAGCTCCCAAAAATGGAAGGGACCCAATAACACTGAAGACCTGTTCCCTCACCCATTAAAAATCACAAAACATCTGGGAATTCTGGGATAAGATCTCATCTTTCATCTGCCTCCAATACCTGCTCACCAATACCTGCTCAGGGAGGACCATTCAGGTCTTCAGGGGCAAAAGGACTTCACTTTGTTTCATTCCTAAAAATTATTTCTATTACAAGTCAGCTATTACTCAAAAAAACATTTATTGACATAAGATTCAAACCCAACCATATGCCCTTTTGCAGTATCTGAGGTAACAGGACAGCAGTATTTGCAGTTCTACCACCTGCCTAGCTTATTTCTGCTCCAAAAAATAGCAGTCATACAATACCTTTCCAATAGCTTCCGTGTGATGCTGTGTGCATATCTGAAGTCTGCTAACCCAGTGTTGACGTTCTTTAGCATCAGTAGCTAATAAAAGCAAACCAAAAGGGTTATTCAAATGAAGACGTTTCAAAGCATGGGCAAAAAAAGACTGCTTTTTTTATTTTCCTGGAATAAGAGTAAGGTACACTGAATTAGAAAGCAACAGCAAGTCTTCAAGGGAAGAAATACGAAAAGATGTGAGATAGAGATATAAGCAGCATAAGATATTAGATACAGGCATAAAGAGCTGTAAGCCTAGATTTCCATAGCCTACAAAAATTAGAAAATGAGCTTCTATAACCACCACAAGAAGGCTAACAAATTGAACATCAAGAAAAATGTAGTTCTATGCAAGCATCTACACAGTACTGTTACTTACAATGATTTAGAACACTCTGAATCAATTAAAGGACATTATATATTAAGAGTAAACCCCATCCTACGCATCTGAAGTTTGTGGTCTTCTAAAAGTCATACTCAAAGAGTGCGGAACTATCCAAAAAGACAGTTTCTAACTGAAGAGCAGGATGAAAGTTTCACATTAAATTCTCACTGCATCAATCTGAGAAACAAGTTCTTGCTTTGGCCATGCAACCAAACCCATCAGAGCAGCTACAGATGAGAGCCAGGAGTGTCCTCTAGTGGAAGAATCCCTTGCACAAGAATCCAGGTCCTACCTCTGAGTTTATACTGCTCCCCGCTGGCAGCATTGACTGTAAACGTGTGAGAGTCTTCATCACTGGGTGAAATTACAGCTCCAGCTAGCTGCAGGGTACCCCTGGGCTTTAGATGTCTAGACTGCTCATTCACAAAGTACTCCAGCAGACCAGCATCATTGTTTAAAACAAAAAATCTGCAACAAAAACAAAGAAAAGGTAGTGGTAGATAAGTCAAGACTTTCATTACAAGTTGGCACAGATGAGGGCTGGGACTTAAAAGGCCTGAGTCAGTACAAACCCAAACATACGAATTATGTCCCTAGCAAGACTGCACAAAAAATTAAGTTTTTAGCAGTTTTTCCATAGAGGCCAGGGATCACACAACAGAACAGCATACCTACAGAAGAGTGCTATTCCAAAATTTTGGGAATCAAAAGAATATCCTGAATCTCTAAGGCTTAATGTATCCTTAAACTACATTCAATCTCAATTGAATTTGACAGTAAGTGTATTGACACAAGTCATGGCATGCCACTGGCAGCACAGGAATTTGGCCAGCGTGATATGCCAAGGACTTATCTCTCCAATACTAATTTGGTTGCACTGTGCTGCTCTAGAAACAGCATCAAGCAGGTAGCCTGACCAGACTGTTTCATCTATCAAAAAAAATGAAGTTATTCCAGGGGAGACAGACAACCTGGGGAACTATGGGGAAAAGTTTGCAGAGTCTGAATTTTCAGTAAAGAAGTCTTAATAAAAAAAAAATAGTATGATGGTATGGATGCGAATAGCACTAAGCTGAAGACTTAGCAGAAAAAAAATAAAGATAATCTATTGAATGGAAAAGGAGAAAAAAAATTAACGCATTGTTCTAAGCTATCAAATCAGTTAACTGCTTCATAATGCCTACACATTTTTTCTTATTCATGCCTTAAACCAAGTATTATTTATCTACACATTAGCATAAGCTACATTGAGAAAAGCATAACTCTTTCATAATGTTTGTCTAATAGAAGGGAAACATAAGTATTATTTAAAATATCTGAAATATGTTCATTTAGATGCTGCAAAAACATTACTAGGAAGCACCAGAAATGACTTACCGATATTGCCAACCAGTGACAAGATTCGTATATTTCATTAAGTAGCCATAAATATTTTCCATGTGATCACTATTAAAAAAGGGAAAAAAGAGAAAAGCAATTGGACAATACCCAACAAATTTTAGATCTCCCGAGATTTTGATCATCACTATTTACTCTCAGAAAATGAATTTACGTTTTCAATTTAAAATGGCACTACCATCTTAATAAAGCTACAAACACTTAACAGATTTTCCAGCCTTGATTCCAAGACAATCTCGTAAGATTGTTTAACCAGACTTACCAAACTCCAAATAATTTCAAGGCACAATTAGTTTTACCTATACTTGAGTTTCATTCAGCAGGCATTTCTGGACACATTTGTACTAGTTTTAGGTGATTAAAGACTTAGTATCCATGTTGCTTCTGTTTCCTGCTCCCTCCTCTAAGCAAGCTTTGTGGTTTTTGACTCCTGAACAAAATTAACTTTCATTAGCTCCTTAACAGAACCCTGATCATGGTCACCAGCCAAAGCCAATCCCCAGATACTCCTATACCAGTATGGTTTTATTTATCCTTAATGCCCAGAACCTGTCCCAGGTACATAAACAGTCATGCTCTTGAGCAGATGTTCCTACAGAACACAACATGCAGGCGCAGGTCACATCAAGTTATTCCGAAATCTGACGTAGGAGTTGAAACAGGTCCTCCTCTGGCCTGGCAGGAAAATCAGGTAATTTCTCTTTCAGAGCTGCAACTTATAACATCCACCATCCACCAAAAATGAGAACCCACTGAGCCATGCAGCCGAAAGGCTATTTATTTAGCACACACTACAGGCAAAACCACACTACCACTTTCAAAAAAAAAATCAATTGTCCTAAATAAAGCTTACAAGTCTTATGGCTAGAAACCAATTACATCTTAAAGCCACAGTTTAAATATCTACTGTACACCACCTCTGCCTCTTACAGTAGGGCATAATCCTACACTGAACAACATACTCTTGGTAGACATTAAGGTCCAGCATGAGAAAAAAGCTCCCATTATTCTAATGAAGAAGTGAAACAATGACCCAAATATCAGACATTAACTACTTGGTTTTTAAAAAAACTTCTATTAAACACATTATTCATATTTTAAATTAAAACTTCTGTAGCTTGTAGTTCATGTTGAAGATTAAATGACAACTCTTCAAAGACTATTGGAGCAGCAGCCTGTCTTCGTCATTAGATCGAAGTAGCTCCCTATCAGCTGAAGTGTAAAGATAGGGAAAATGGGACTAATAGAGCCTAGAGATCATCTCCCTTAGTGGGTTTTGGTTGCATATAGTTGGACTAAGTACTGGGGTTAACTTTCAAATAATAACTGCAGCTGCTATCTGTATCTCATTTATAGACAGTGTCAGTATCACCAGATTAATTAGACATCTGGCAATTTGATAAATATATTACACTAAGTTTCATCCTAAAGGAGGGTATTTAGGATGACACTAAGGAAGACAACCTCAGAGTAAATAACTGTCGTATCACAGCCATTCCATAATACTATTCAAAGAGAGGGAAGAATCCACATTTTTGAAGAAAAAGCAAGTTGCTGTTTTTTAATGTTACATTTAAAACCAAAACTGTGTTCTAGCTTCTGCAGCAATCCGTACTGCAGTAATATCCTACAATGGAGAGCAGCCAGCAGGACTATCTAGGAATTTAATTTCTAATAGCTCATTAAGTGGTACTTACAGATAAAAAAAACCCAAAACCAACCCTATAGATAAAAACAAAGCCAGGGAGAGCATGGGTATTCAGGCTATGATACATTTGAAACATAGAAAAATGCTAAAGGAGATGCAACCAAATTCATCCTCTATAGATGCTTCTCATTTGTTATAATTGGCATATAAGGGAGGTACACTTCAGATTTGCTGTCTTAATTTAGCTGAAGACTATAGGATTGTATAGTCATAAAAATGCATGAGCTTGGGTTTTAACCATCAAAAATTATCCTTTGTCACAAATAATTGTTTTTCAATTTCAGTGAATGCAAGCTTACCCTTGCTTTTCAGCTAGGCATCATACAGAGCCCTGCACAACTGCGCTAGAGCTTCTGGACTCCCCCATTAACTGAGTTGCCTAAATCACAGGTGTCTTTAACAGAAACCAAGAAAATTCAGGAAAGTGACTTCAGACAGCAACGAAAACACGTATGGCCCATGAAAGTCCATTCATCTGACAGTCTTTGCTTAAAATAATTTGACACCTTTTTTGGAGCATGACAGATAAGATAGTTGATTTTGTCGGACTTTAGAAAAAACAAGAAGTCACCGTAGAAGGGGGTGCAGCCCTTTCAGTGATACACTTCACATCAAATAAACACTTGACTACATTTTGCCTTCATCCACGTGTTCCTCTCCACCTTGATTTTCACTTTGACTGGACTAAAACTTCTCCAAATGCCTCCTCTTCAGTAATTCCTATCTCTAACCTCAGAAGTCCCAGAAGTTGACAGTGTCACCAAAAATCTCTGAAAACAGCACCCCAGAGAAGTCTGAGAAAGTGACTGAGGATAAGCAAGCCAGTCACCTCGAGCATTGTGAGCACCACTGATCTGGAAGAAGCATGTTGCGTAAGTGTGAACACAAGTGCACAATGTTAAAACACATTGACCAGCTGTGTTTCAGAATCCCTAACTGTATGCAAGGGGTCCCCAAACCCCTTATCTCAAACAAAGGAGCTATAACTCAAGGTACAATGTAAAGCTCAGAAGTATATTTAGCAGGCTTCCATTCACAAGCAAGACTACTCCCATTCACAAGCAAAAAAGACCTCATTCAAGGTCAGCATAAGATCACAGAAACATACTTAAACACCAACTGCCAAACTTCAGTACAAAAGAGCTCAACAGTAGTGATGCACATCCCAAGACACAACCATCAGCTCCAGGGAGAGATTCCTTAAGGACTGCAGCAAGGGAGGAATATAACATGTCAGCTGCAAGAGATAAGATACTGAGCTGTGGCTTGCTTTTTGGGAAACCAGGGAATGCCAGAAAAGCCAGCATCCAAAGAGATGGAGAATGAACAGAGGTCTCTGCTGAATGAGCCGCCTCTTGGACAATACTGATTATTTTCCTACTTAATTCTGTTCATACATCTGCAACAGAACTGCACAAACCCAAAGGACTGTACTTTTATGTATATATATAAATACATTTAGTTTTCACTCTGCCAAAGGCTGGGCAAACTTTTAGCACCTGTGCAAATAAGGGGGTTAGCCTGTCTGAAGGGTACGAAAAGCTTTGTCGATGTTTAAAACATTTCCTGTGTCAGTATAAGGGCCTCAAAGCAAACAAATAAGGAAATGAAAGAGTAAAAACACAGACATTATACACACTAATCATACTCTCCCAGCACAAACTCCCACATCATGTGGGCAAGGGACTTTTCAGCATTTGAACTAAGGATTATTTTTAAATATGTAACAATTTTATATGCTTAAAAAACCAGAGATTTAAATCAAATCCACATATTGCAATTCACAAAAGGCAGAACCTGTAACAGTACACAAACCTGTTACTGAACTACAGTTAACCTGCTAATCTTCTTCTGGGTAAGCACTAGTACTTTCCTGTGAATACAGGAAACATTCTCAGTATTATTTATAGCAACAAGACTAGAACATTAACTTATAACTAGAACATTTCTTGAATTATTTTAAGATTAGTGCCTCCATAGCAAGAGTTAAACTAAACTATTTGTTTTTCTAAAGCAGTGATGTAAGGCAACTAACATTGTAAAAAAAAAAAAAAAAGGTAAATAAACCACCAAGAAACAAACCAAAACCACAAAACCCCAGTAATATTTCACTAGTAAGGGATTAATAGCAAAGCTCTTCAGAGCATTACAGAAAGCTTTTAAGATGGTAGACTTTGAGAACAAGAAGTTGAGATTCAGGCACTAGCTCTGCACACAAATAAACACAGTTCGTAAAATAATCATAGAATCATAGAACAGTTAGGGTTGGAAAGGACCTTAAGATCATCCAGTTCCAATCCCCCTGCCATAAGCAGGGACACCTCACACTAAACCATGGC
>JBCJKH010035797.1:0-52385 GCA_039877255.1 Loriculus beryllinus
CTGATAATACTGATGTTTACTCTGACCAACGACTTTCTGAGCCTCATGCTCTGCTAGGAAGGAGGGGAAGCAGGAACGAAGCAGAGGCAGGACACCTGACCCAAACTGACCAGAGGTATTCCATGCTACAGCACGTCATGTCCAGGATGTAACGGAGAGTTACCCAGAAGGGAGACTGCTCTGGGGGTTAGAGGAGGTATCGGCCGGTGCTTGGTCGGGCACAGTGGGGTGAGCTATCTGTCGATGGGTGGTGAGATGCTGTATTCTCTTCCCTTGTTATTTCCTTTATCATTATTAATATTGGTAGCAGCAGTGATTTGGGTTATACCTTAGTTACTAAACTGTTCTTATCTCAACCTGTGGGAATTGCATTCTTTTGATGTTCCTCCCCATCCCTCTGGGAGCAGGGGGAGGGCAAGAAAGGGGAGGCTGAGTGAGTGAATGAGCTGCGTGGCTAGGTTTAAACCACGACACCCAGATAATGGGTGTTCTGTATTAAAATGTGTATAAACTTGAACAGAGAAGGTAGGAATGAGGGACTACGTCAATGGGTTGTCTTTATTCATCCTAATAATTTTTTTTACAAGTTTCTCCCTAAAAATGACATAAATATGGTGGTGTGTTAAGAAAAGCAGCTCTCAAATGCCATCCCTCCATGAGGTGGTAATCATGAACAAGTTCTTGCCATTGGTTCTTTTCAGGTGGTTGCTCTGACAGGGCAGGGTGAGAAAACGAGGGTACTGCTCAAATCAGCTCTCCACTGCTGCCAAACCAGGAAAGAATTGAGCACGATGCCTTTCTCAATACAGGTAGCAGACTGAAGCTAATGCACAGCCCAGCTCTCCAGCATCCTTTTCTTCCTAAGACAGAAGAAAAGGGAATTTTAGTCACATAACACTGAGGATTATTAGTTTGATTCCTTTCAGAGATTGCAACAGTTACCAAGAAATTGTCTCTAGAACCATGCCTTGACATGAGAAATCATTGTAACGCTGAGCTTGTTTCACCTACAGCTATGGTACCCCCTCTGCAATGCTGCCTTACTGTTTCACATTTCTAAATCAGGATTTGACTCCCCGGTGGTGTCTGTCTGACCTGAGGGGCAGGTGAGTGAGAGGTCTACATTGCGGAAACTGCAGAGCAGGGTTGGGGTCGCATTGGTCCCTGACTGACCCCTTTAATCCTTGCAAGGCCAGTCCTTTAATTACATGGTTTTATAAGAATGACTCTCGGTCAATCATCCCCTGTGCATATCCCTCACCCAGAGGAGCCCCTTCAGTTCAACTTACACTTCCTGCTTGAATACATCCAGTGTGATGATTGCATTGTCTTCAACCTGCAGATCCTCAGTGCTCAGTCCCAAAGTTTTAAGAGCTAGAGTTGACGAAAGAGAATTCCCTAAATTAACCTCAAAGACTTGCCTAACAGCTTGAAGTCACCTGCATATAATAACAGGTAAACAGCTAACTTAAGAATACGTTTCCTAACTCTGTTTGCACATACGCAGGTGTACAGATACACGTAAAGTAAACTGTGAAGCCGCGTTACCGACTCAGCGCAGACAGACACCGTTACTTGGTACGCGCCTTCCCTGTACTGCGCTGCCGTTATGTGTCCTTGTCCCACCACATCCAGCAAGCCGAACATGGCCACCACGTTGTCCTCGCCCATGAGGTTCGGGTACTCGCCCTCGGCTCGCCGCCCGGCCTTCACCTTTTCCAGCGCCTGGATCAGGAACTCCCGCGGCCTGTCTGCAAAGAGCCAACACCGCGCACGGACACGGGGCCCTCAGCCGCAGCGGAGGCCTCGAGTCCCCCCGCTCCGCCCGCGCCCTCCCGCCGCCGTCCCGCGGGGCTCTGCCGCCGCCCTGCCCGCGGCGCGCACCGGGCCTGTGGTACAGCAGGAGCGCGCAGAGGCGCTGCAGCAGCTCGGGCACCCGGTGCCGCCGCAGGTAGTCGCGGCCCTGCTGCTCGCCCGCCGCCATGCCGCGTTGCTGGGACACCGCGGCCGTTACCCCGCTCCGCCCCGCCCCGGGCTGCCGGAGGCGAGGTGAGGTGAAGCGAGGGCGGCAGCCGGAGCCCGTCGCACACGGAGGAACGGGCAACCCGCAGGTGCGGCTCGGCTGGCGGGGCGTGAGGCGAGGCCCTGCGGTCACTGGGCGCCGCTGACCGCGCGGCCCCGCTCCACACGGTGGGAAGGGGGAGGCTGACGCGGAACCCTCGCGGAAGGCAGCGCCGCTCCCAGCGCCGCGCTCCTGCTCGGGCAGCGTGAGTCGCACGCCGTTGGGTTTAACGGTTATGCAAGTCCGTGAGCTCCAGCCGCACTGCCCTCCGCGCGGCTCCGCTCCCGCCCGTCCACCCGCCGCCCCATGGGCTCCCTTGAGAAGGTTGATCCCAGCACATGCGGGAGGACAGCGAAACGCTCAGCTGCCACCTAGTGATAGCGCGTGCTCGGCCGAGCCATAGAACCATGGGCTCGTGGCACGGTTTGGGCTGGAAGGGAACCTCAACGCTCACCCAGTTCCAACCCTAGAGCAGGCTGCTCCAAGCCGGGTCATGACCGCTGGTACGGTACCGCAAAACCACTCGCTAGCAGCTAAGCAAGTCATTGCTGAGCCTTGCAGCACAGCCTGATGAAGACACGCCAAAGAACCCTTGGTGGTGCCACTCCGTGTGAGTAGGAGAGAGATAATTGTGTCCCGCTAAAAAAATAAATCGACTCCACAAAGACATCGCCATCTGCCACCAAATAAAAATAGACAATGATAAATGAGCATAGAGCAAAGAAAAGCGGCATTCCTGTGAAAAGTCTAGCACTACATGTATTGAGCTATTTGCCAAAACTAAAATACCACAAGATATTAATAGAATTCACCTTTTTTGATTCCTTAGAGAAAGTGTGGGAGAAAGGCAGCATCCAACACTGCAGAGACTGCGCAGCCACGTTCTGCTGTGCCCTGTAGTGTCTTAAACCAATTAACTGCTTCCGGCCTTAATGAGGGCTGGAGGAACTGTAGGTTCATAACTTACCTCGCTTGACAGCTGCCTGGCAGTGATGGAAACCTGCTTGTCCCAAGGAGTGCAATTCATAGTTACTGCACCCATCCCTGCACTTGCCTTTTCTATGCCTTTCAATAGATTTGCAAAGCTTTTGTCCTAAAGAGTGGTGGAGAAAGTGCAGATTGAAGTGTGGAGAAGAAAGTAAAGCTTGAGCTTGGCAGAGAGGAGGAACAGAGACATGATAAATACTTTGAAGAAATCTGGAACATAAGGGTGGGAAGAGAGGGAAGGAAGAAGCAAGTGAAAGACTGGAGAGAAAGGCAGGGAGGCAGTTTGGGACAGGGAAAACAGCATCTGGCAAAGGAAGTTTCTCTTTTAGTGGTCAACAAAGATAACCAGTATGAAATACATAGGTTGAAGGCTGGAATTCTGTGAATAAACACAGGAACTACAGATTGAGGTGTGTTTCTCTGAGGAATGGTTCAAAAGACACTAAGAGCAAACCCTAATTTAATTTACAACTAGGAAGAGTATTTTAAAAGAATTCTGTTTCACTACGAAAGTCCAATTTATTTCTTTGGAAAATGTTCTGGTAATGAACCATGTATTTATTATCTACATCTGGCTCCACCTTTTCTACAGTCACCCATCTGGTAGCTGAAGACAGCTCCCAGACCCCTCTCCCCTCCTTAATGTTCTTAAGCACATCCTTATATATTGTATGGTTCAGCTCCTGATGGTGCTGGTATCACTCCCCAGCCTCACTCCAGTGTGCTGCATCTTGTACCAGGGGGGCCCAAACCGGCCCTGCTTGTGCAGGTGCAGGCTCACAAGGGATAGGAGCAGCAGGTGACAATGAGTTCCTCTGAGTGCTGCCCATGTCCTCACTGCTGTGTGAGGCTGTGGTGCCAGCACAGTGAGGGATCCCTTTCTGACTCACGTTCAGCTCATCCACCGGCCCCTCCTCCTGCAGTCACTTGGTGACACGGGGCTGTGCCTCCTGCCTGGCTGTAGGACACTGCATTAGTCTCTGATGAACACAGTGAGGTTCCTGTCAGCCCCATTTTCCAGCCTGTTGAGCTCCCTGAAGGACAGCCCTGTCCCTACTGTAGCAACCACCTCCCTACCCCCTATCTGTTGTTACCCACGAGTTAGCAATCCAACCCAGCATCCAGGATGGCAGCGAAACCCTTCAGCGTTATCTGGCCCAGTATTAACCCTTGAGGCATGTTACTGGTACCAACCAACCACCTGGACTTCAAAGAGCTCACCTCAGCCCTCCAGGCCCTGCTGTGGAGCTGATTTTCCACCCACCTCACAGTCCACGCCAGGGATCCGTATCTCTCCAATTTACTGTAAGAAACAAATACAGATGGTGCCAAAGCCTTGCTAAGGTCAAAGTGAACACCACTCACTGCTCTTTGATCAGTACCTGGAGCCAGTCATTTCATTACAGGCGTCAGCAGGTTGGTCAGACAGCTTTCACTTGGTAAATCCACATTATTTGAACATGGCTTCTAGGAGAGTTTGCTCCATAATGTGCCCGGGATTGAGGTTGGGATGAGCAGCCTGTAGCTCCCTGGGTCTGTCTTGAAAATGGGCATTGCCTTTGCCTTTTCCCAGTGCTTAGGAACCCTGTTCCTGTGATGTTTCAGGGGTGATTGCAGCCTTGCAGTGATAGCAGCCTGCAGCCTTGAATCAAGCCCAGCTTTCCCCACAGATTGGCATGGACCCAGGGTAAGTAGTCCTTACCTCAAGCTTCCTTTTATGCAGGTAGCACCTCAGTCTCTAGCCTCTGCCCGAGGATCTGAGCACAGACCTTTCCAGTTAAAGCCTGAAACAAAGGCAGCACCAAGTGGTAGCTCAGTTGTTCCCATGTCCTTTGTCATTTGGCACACATTTTACTTCCACGTCAAGATACAGTGTCATTCACATCCCTCACTAATCCCAGCTCCAGCTGAGCTTTGGCTTTCCTAGTTCTGCTCCAGCATGCCTAGGCAGCATTTCTGTACTCCCCCAGTGCAGCCCACCCCTGCTTCCACTGTCTGTACACTTGCCTTTTGGATTTGATGTCAGTCAGGAGTTACCCAATCAGCCATGCTGACCTTCTCCCATGCCTGCTCAGCTTCCTGCATGTCAGATTGGGCTGTTCTTGTTCTTCAGCTGGCTCCCTTTAGGGCAGTCTTCTGTGGGATTCTGCCAACAAAATGTCTGCAGGAGACAAGGTTTGCGCCCTGAATCCCAGGGTCACGATTCAACTTCCTCACTTCCCACAGAACCTTCAGCTTTGCTTTCTCTCAGTCACTGCTGCCAAGGCTGCCACCAGTGTCGGTGTTCCCAGCCAGCCCTTCCTCACGTGTGAGCAGCATGCCTAGCAGAGCCCCACTCAGCTTGTGCAGCACTTGTGTCAAGAAGCTGTCCTTGGTGTACTACAGAGGTAGCCTGGATCACTTGTGAAGCCGCTCTGGTGCCAGCCCAGCCCGCTAAGCTGTGAGTGCCTTTTTCTTTTTTCTTCAACCAACTGCAAAATAAAGACTAAACCTGCCACCAAAAATCATACATGGGGAAAATGGAATATCAGAAAGTAGGAAAGTCCTTCCAGTCACTGTTTCTGAGTCAGAGGTTACAAAAATGCTATTTTAACATCAGGAGATGTAGTTCGTACAGAACCAGCCACTTCCCAGTTCACTGAAAACCCAAGGAATTTTCACCTTAGAACCATGGTGGGACTCTTGCTGAAGACAATGGAATAAGAAGTTGCTTTGCAGGAGCCTTCATTCTTTGAGATACACAGCAATTTTGTTTAAATGTGGCTCTGAGCCTATGGCTGTTAAGACCACAGATACTTTTATTCTAGCAGTGTCTGTAGAGCAAGTTCACACCACACAGGGTGGTGGTGATCAGAGATCCATCTCCATCGCCTTTAGTTTCTCTGACCACCCCAAGTCCAAAGAGAGACACTGTGAACAGAAAGGCTGGGCATGCAGTTAGGAAGCAAAAGGACGCATGGGTTACGTGTCTCCCAAGGCTCATGTTACTGATCAGTAGCCTCAGTCTTTTCCTGTTTTTGACCACAACTCCACATGTCCTTTTTAATGGTAGCACTTCAGTCAGTGCCATGTAAAAGCAGCTACCAGAAAGGTCTTGGAACACTTCCCGATGTCCGCATTGATTGCAAACACGCACTTGGCTTGTTCTAGGTTAAGGAGCACAAATGGAGCATTTGAATGTTTTTCTTCAGAAGCATCCACGCTCAGGATGAAGCTGCAGGTCTCGGAAGTCTTTGCAAAATAACATGAGTGAAAACCAGCTTTCTGCACCTTTTTGGTGTCTCCTTGGTAATGAAGCAGCAAGCCCAGTGTGCTGGTATTACTGCTCAGGCTTTGTGGGCTGAACACAGCTCCTGAAGAGAATTAACAATGAACGAATAACTCAAGGCAAGTTTAACAAAAACCCCATAAACACCCCTCTCCCCCCCAACCCAACCAAAAAGCCCCAAAATACACAACAACCCCTCCTCCTCAACTGATTATATGGTCAAAAATGAAGAAAAAGGAAAGCAAATAGTTGCAGTTTAAGAGTGGAGCTGATCAGAAGAGGAAGTTTCTTGCATAGGCTGTGCAGAGTACCTTCAGAACTAAGGCAACAGGTCTCTATATTGTGTATCTGTGGTCAGAAAGGCTAGAAGGTTGGGCCTGAGTGATCCTTTTCCAGTGACCTGTCTGCTTACCCATGACACAGCTCTCCAAATGAGCACTAGGTTTGCCACTGGGGAGGCTTTGTGCCTTTCCTGCAGTGATGGTTACTTGCCCTGTCACCACTTCCTCCTCTGCCCTCCAGGGCTCAGGCTGGAAATCAGCTGACAGCCACAGGACTTGCAGGGTTTCGCTCATGAGTTCATTGTGGCCACTCACTGTATTTACACCAATGGCCTTTACACCTGTAGCATTCTGTAGGTACACTTTGCTCATGCTAGACAACTGCTCTGAAAAACTGGTCTCTTGTGGTGCCACATAAACCACATTAGTAACTGCTCCAAGTTAATCAAACTCAGATTCAATTTCATCTTTCAGGCTTGGGAAGTATGCAAAGGGACATAAAGTGTTGTGCGTCATCTCAAATCCCTACTGGTGTCTCACCCACAAATCAAGTTCTGCTGCATCCTGTTGCTTCTGGCAAGCTCCTCTCTAAACAGGGGCAGCTTCCCTAAAGCTTCCCTTCTCCCTTCTGTGGGGAGAGCAGATGACAGACCAGATCTCAGTATCTCTGCAGGTCAGCCGTAAACAACCGAAAACCACACACAGAAGAATCCAGCCCTTGTCACTTGTGATGCATCACAAATGAGAAGAGTATCCATACCATCTACCATGGATTCTCCAATCAACAGGCAAACAGGGACCTGCTGCTGAATTATAACAGCTTTGTCTTTCTTCTACATCAGAAAATAAGTCTTAAAAGAGGTCTGTACTTGTTATGAGTAGTAGCTCCCAACAGGTACTAAAGGAGCAAACCAGCATAAAAAATTTGCATGAAATAAACATTCTGAATCCGTTGCATGAATCTCCTCCAAATATTTCTGGAATCAGTATTTGGCATTTCTTCCAGTTGTGAATCCTGACAGATTTGAAAGAGTAAAACAGATACTGGGCACACACAGCAATGACTTTCTGTTAAAATAAATAGTTCCGTGGTAAAACCAGAAGCACAAAGCCTACAGTGCAACGAATAAAAAGTTACTGTGTCTGCTTCCCTCTGAAACTGGTGGCATGTAGGGCATGTTGGATAAGACAAGCGAAAGAGTAAAGAGTACTGCTACAAGCAAAATACTTGCATAACCAAAAAAGGGTGGGGGAAACCAACTCCAAATAGAGAACAGCTTGTGAATCATTCTAACAAACCTGCAAGCACTATAGAATTACTCAGATTCCTATTTGGAAAACAATTTTGGTGGTCTTCAGCCTTTGCCGGGCCATGGGCAAGCAACTCATAACTCACAGCTGCACTATTCCATTGTCTTAGCTGTTGCTTTAATTTCTGTCTGTGGCTAGAAACAGCAAAGCAGCTTACAAACAGAATGTCACTCTTCATGGGACCTCTCTATCAGATGTAACTTCAGTATCTGTTGTTGCTCCAGGATGTTGGGGGTTTCTGTGCTGGAAAAGATAAACTCAGTATTAACAAAAGAAAAAAATTTTCAAACTCTAGGCAGCACAGACCGAGGCACAGATTGGACAGTAAAGAGGAAGTTCAGGATTAGCTTTTGTCACAGGCATCAGAACATGCAAGGCATCACACAAAAAGCTTTACCTAGAGGGCAAAGTTTTCTCCTCTGAAGACTATTTCCTGTACTGCAGGCCCAGCTTTCCACCTTGCTCTGCCAGTTCTCAGTGTATGCATACAAAACTGCAGCTTGCAGTCCAAATGTCTTGACTTTAAAACAGATCATACCTTAATTGTGAGCATCTTCCCTGCAGGAACATGGAACTCTGTATCTTCCCCAGATTTGCAGGAGAGGTTTGCTGCGAGAGAAAGAACTGCAGTCCTCTCTGCAGAACTGACAAGTCAATGGACAATTTGAGTCTCATTGGTCTGTAATTGGAACAGGCTTTACACAGAAAAGGAACCTTAACATCTAGACAAAAGTTGCATTCTCAGTATCAACAATGATAAAAAGCCTGGTTTTACATCTGTACTGCCCACTGAAGTGAGAACTAATTCCAGTGGCTGTAGCCAAGTTCATTTACACTGATAATGAATGAGAAAATGCATTCAGCTAAGCAAAGGAATTGAAAACTGATTTATCAGTGCAAAGCCCTCAGCAGCTGATCACCGATGTCCTGGCATGTAAATACAGACATACTGGAGGCAGGAATGCCAGAAATAATCTAGAGCAATTCAGCCCTGTACAGAGCTGGGCAGATCTTCGTGCTACCAATCAAGTTCCCACTGCTAGCTATCGGCACAGTGTATTTCAGCATATGATACCTACCATTGCCACTCTGCACAGATGAATAATGACAAACGCGTCTGTTTCTGACAAACAGATAAATTGTTTTCTTGACAAAGCCGTGTGCCAAAAAAAAAAAAAAAAAAAAGAAAAACCAAAACAACAACAACAAAAAAAAAACCAACCCAAAACAAAAAAAGAAAGCAAAAAACCCAAAAATACAATCGCTCACTAGAGAATATCTCCAGGCCCGGTGCTGAACCATGGCAGTATCAATCAGATACGTTTGTTCTGGTTTTCCTCTTTTAAACTGTAAGCCATAGAATTTACTATTTACACCTACTTTAGACATTTATTCTGCTTACAATTATCACAAGCATGGAATGAATTCTATTTGATACTGCTAATACATAAAGGTGCAGGACAAAGAATGAAAATACTTAGTGTTACAAAATATGGATTGTAGAAAAGAAATCGGCTGTACAAGTTATGGCATTTTTTTTAAATCTTAGAATGATTGGACATGCTTTCTTCAAAAGTCTTCTGGAAAAGGTTCTAAAATCTGTAGTAGGAAAGCACAATATAGCAGGTGCAAATTCATTTCTGTGCAACAACAGTTATTTAATATATCCCATGACTGACCAGCTATGCAAAACCCACAGAGTTTTGTTAAAGTGCCATGGGTCAACAGCATAACAAAATATAAGGTGTAAATAGAAAAATTTCTTTTTTTCTTCTTTTTTTTAAAACAATAGTTCACTGAGAATCAGCAATAATAGAATATGCTGTATAAACTATTCTCTACAAAGGTCGATCAGCACTATGTACAATTGTTACATCGATACAAAAGAAGGCATACAAGTTATCCAAGTCGCTTTTTATGGCTGACGGGCCTATGCATTGCGAATGTGTAACAACCAAAGCTTCTGAGCCTCTATTGCTGGAAACAAATCACATGATTTTCAGGCAAATGGGGAAGAAAAAGAACTACCGAGTGAATGCTACGCTAAGAATGCATTATAGGCTGGTCCAGTTTGTCTCCGGATTTTTTTCCCAATGTTTACTTCCATTTCACTTTGCAGGCTGAAATTTTTGATCCATAGAATTAAATAATGACTCTGATGATGATAAACACCGTGGGGTTTTAGTTCACACTTAACTCTCCTGAAATGCTGTCAGGTGTAAGCCAGTTGAAAAAACGTTCAAGCAGCATTCAAAGGACAGGCTCCATTTTCCAGCTTTCCAATTAAAAGATGCATGGATAGAGCTAAAGCTTCCTAAAAACTACAAAATCGCTCCTTCAGTCATTGATTAGCATTATTTCTCAGAAGCAACCACTGAATCTCCCAACCACTGTTTTCCCTCAACGACTAGAAATAGCAGTTCATTGATTACAGAGGATGACTGTGACTGAGATTTTTGAACTCCTGCAGTTTTAGAACTGAAAATAAATTAAAGGAAAGAAAGAAAATAATCCACACAGCACTGCTCCTACAACTGAACGAGACAAAAATTGTGCAAAAATAACCAAGATATGTACACATATTTTTTTTTCAGTCTGAAGAAATGTACAATAAAAACATAATTCAAAGAACATCTTAAAAATATAAACATTGCTTCAACTTTCCTAAGTTTCATACTGTTTCTGAAACTATGGCGGTCAGTTAGCTCTGAAGTATAGCAAAACATAAATTATTACAAAATTAACACTATAAAAATTTACTTTAAGAATATTTCTAAACTTTTTTTCAAAGGGTCTGACCTTGTTTATAATTGCTTCAACTTTTTTAGCCTTAAAATTTGCCTTAAGCCTTCTTTTTTTAAAAAAGAAAGTAGTAATAATCTCCCTATTTGCAGTCTCTCGCCTTCCCCCCCTCCCCCCAAAGATGTAAATAAACCAGCATATAAGTGCACTTTTAACACTGTAGAAAGAAAAAGTAACTGCTCTGTTCTGTTGTTCCAGTATTGGCTTCCTGATTAAAAAAACCTTTTATTAAAAAAATTATTCAGTAATCCTATAAGAAACACTGTCAGTGCAATTCTATTAATGCAAGCCAATCTGCTCAACTCCTGCCCTTGCGAACCCAAACTGTTCACTGAAGTTATCAAGCGCCATGATCTTGAGGGTCTACAAATCCGCCGGGATACGGGGATGTTACACGTTGAGCCCCTGATAACGTTAACTACAGTTTGGTGCAAATATCCGCTCTGCATTGATTGAAGTGGAGGTTCCTTAACAGCCGGATCCTGGAAGAGGCTGAACACTTAGGATTCCCATTGAAATTATTAAATGCTGTAGGTACAGAGCACCAGTCAGGACTAGTCCCTAAAGTTGCAGTGCCCCAGCTGTTTGCAAGTTACTGAGAAATGCACTCCATTTTTATCCATAGGACAAGCTTAAATACAGAATTACTGTAATTTTTATTTCATGAAAACATTTGGAGATCCTTTAAATTAATTCAAATCATGATCTGGATTTCTTTTGTTTTTTGGAATGTCCGTTGTGTTCTGGTAAGGAAACAAAGGGAGCATTGCAACGCTGACAGCTTTAAAAGGCATGAAACATAACCAAGCAGAACGCACAGATCAGTGGCAAATACAAGTGAAAAACTAAACAAATCACTATTACAGTTGTCTGTAAATTTAATTTTCTTTAAAACCACAAATTCATAAAAGGTTAAATCCATCTGCAGGACATAGAAAAGAAAAACCCTGTGGCGTAGGGCTGCTGAGAGCTAGAGATTATAGGCTGGTTCCTTTTCCTTGTCATGGAAGAGTCCTTATTCTACCAGTCCGGTTTGACGTCTTCTAGAAGAGAAACCAGAGCCAGGTTCAAAATCACAGAATGTCTTCCAGCACAGAAAACTTAATAACATCTGACACAACTCAGAGCAGGAATTTATTTCAAGTCTCTGAACTGAATTCCCTCCCTGTTTACTGATTACATTTAAGGAAAGGAACTGCTTCGAATAAACAGCGTTATTTCCTTTTGGGACTGTCTGCTTTTAGTAAGCTTTGGTGAATCTCATGTTCATTAACTTGGTGTATCATTACACATAAAGAGGAGCCATTAAACAGACAACTCTGAAGAATCTTTTCCTCTACACAGCGTGTTTCCATGCAAAGGGAATCCCCATACATCACACACCTTGTCACCTCCCTTAATACAATGATCTAGTTACTCAGCATTTAAAAAACACCACATACTGAGGTCTTGAAGTGTTAACACATTCAGGCACTATGAAGACAAAAACACTTGATTAGTTACAAACTTACAAGGATAAAAACTGGAGAAAACAAGCTTGTGAAAATTTGCATTAACAGGCACAAATAATTTGACCATAACACTACTATTCCCTCAATGTTTGTTAAAAACCAAGTAGTTTTTGTAGGGAAAAGTAGTATCTTTTTTACTTAAAATAACAACAGTTGGAAAACCAGCCACACTTTTCTGTATACAAGCCCCTGTTCAGGCCTCAAACAGATGCAGCAACATTCAAATTAAACATGAACTGAGAACAATTTGCCTGAGTTTAACCTGACCGAGTTTAACGTGATGGGAGAGAGCAGCCAGGCCCACAGCAGCTATCCTCACACTCCACCAGTCCCCACAGGAGTAGCTCAGAGTACAGCAGGCTTCCACAGATGCAGCAAATGACAGAAAGAAACCACCAGTGTGAAACCAGGCACCTTTATCTCATCTCACAACTTAGTAAAGAGAAACACCCAGTTATGGGTGGCAGGTGACTTTCAGAGCACTGCTGCTTTGGAAGCTTCAGAGCACTTAGGTGGGAAGGTGAGCAGGAAGCTGCCTTTCCCAGTAGGAATGCATGCAAGTGACCACGTCTGAATGAGGATGAGTTGACAGCCTTCTGCAACTTCCGAAATCCTCACTCTCACCCAGCCACTCAACCCCACGTGGAACTAAGGACCCCTCTCTCTTCTCTTAAGGCACAACAATCTCCCTTCTTACTCCTCCTATGCACCAGCAGACAACCCCAACAGGTTGGCTGACCAGGCAGCACAGTGAAGGCAGGCCAGTAACTGCTCTACAAGCACATTTAGCTTGAAAGCTGCAATTCTACTTCAGCTGCATTGTTAAAAGTCTGTTGTTCTGACTTGTATTCATGAAAACTTGCTTGATTTTCCAACTCTGAACCCCAGCATATAGCAGAAATTGTCTCTGCCTACACACCTCGCTTCACTTGGACTCCCTGATTATCACGGTTATAACACAAACATTAAAAACAAGAGAGCTCATGTTCCTCCAGTAATGTATTTACTGACACAGCACTTACTTGCAGATCCTCTTATTGTTACCTAATTAGTAATGCCTTTTATGAAGAAATATTATAGCACGCTTTTAGACTGAAGTTTTATTTTGAGTCTATTCAGTTGCTAGATTGGAGATGAAAGCTGTCAACAAAGCAGCTCAGGTTTGTTTTGGCAGTGATAAGCATTTATTAGATAGGCAATCATTATTCATGGTTCCAAATACTAAAATCCTGTGTTAGAGTTAGAAAAAGTTTAATAACACTTAATACATCTTAATGGCTTTTGTATTTGCATTCTGAGCTCCATATTCTGCTACTGCACTGACAAAAACATCATCTGAACACTGTGGAGCTTGTGGGGCTTCAACCAAGCGAACACTTCTATTTTTGATAAAGTTGCAGAAACAGGCAGCTGAAGAGCTCAGCAATAGCCTCTGTTTATAGAAGGCTGCCACAAAATGAATGTTTTGTACTGTTAGGTTTTCCCCATGGGATGTAGGCAACTGATCCCAACAAGCTCTGCTCCTCCTCTAGCATCTATTTTATACTAACACCGGAGCAGGATGTTAGAGCAAAAGCAGCTTTGCACTTCCCAACAGCTTTATCCCATGGCTGTTGCTGGCAGGTGGATGACAGCGTCTCTCACACAGGGAAATGCCAGTCCCTATTAAGTATGAAGAAACTTGCCACTCTTTTCCCTTCACAGCAGTTCTATACGCTGCTTTGCATTCAGCACCAAAACAATAACTATATTGTTTCATCTTAAGATGTGACTGAGCCAAAGTATTTTTAATGGGGGTTACAGTTGTGGGTTACTACAACCATTACTATTCTTTTCTTGTGTCTACACAGCAGAAACTAAGGAGCACATTTGGAGCAGCTACTCTTGTATAATTTAGCCAGAATACAGAGCAGAATTCTGAAATACTGTCTGGTCCTATAAAAAACCCCTCTGGAATTGCTGTTTACTTGTGGCTACATCCTGCTGAGGTGTGAAACCTTTTCATATCAAGGATCTTGATAAAAAATTCTTGATAAATTAACTGTGATAAATTAACTGCTTAATAGGGAGAGTCAAAAAGTAGGGGCCATATTAGAAAACTAAACTGATCTATCAGTCCTGCAGCCAGATGAGGGCTGGATCACAGGTCCAGTGCCTGTCCTCACAAAAAGCTGAGCTACAGAGCTTCTTACCTTTACCTGACTCAGTCTGTGTGAAGAACAGCTATGGTGGCACTGCTAAGGATTTCTCACAGTCAGAGAACAACTCAGATTATGCTTGGCGAAGTTATGCTTTCAGATTAGTTTCTCTGAATAGCCAAGTGCCCTGTCTTCTCTGTCCTGGTCTGTCCTCCCTCCTGCTTTCACTTGTGGCCTATTTTTAAATGCTGTCCCTCCTGTGCCAGTGTGGGGACTCTGCTGTGCCATCTCGCTCAGCAGGGGAGTCTGAATGGAAAACCCACATCCGCCTAAGCTGGATCTTGCGCAGACAGTGCTGCTGCTGCTCAGTTTGTATCACACCAAAGCAACAGCCAGCGAGCAGCACATAAGCCAACCTGAGGTGTATTACAGGTACAAAACAAGCAGGAAACTTGTTATTCATAAATCTCGGAGGAGAAAATAGCTGGAAAAAAAATTATGTGAGAGGAGAAATCTAATGTCAGTTCACCGGAAGACAGCTTCTATAAGGAACTGCATTCATAAAGAAATGGTATTTTAAGGTTTTACAGTATAAAGTATTTCAAAACTGCTTACAGACACTTTTTTTTTTAAAGCAACTTACTTGTCTGTTGTGTACAGGGTTTGATGTACTCGAAGGACTGGATTGTGACAAAGCTACACTGCTATTTTTTCCAATCTGAAAGACATTAATTGAGCAGTATTGAGAGGCATATTTGTCAGTTGAACGCAGATGCTGGAAATGGCTTTCTCTTTCCTGTGTAAAGTGGCACTAATTGCTCTGCATTTGAAACACAGGTATTTTGCTATGGCAAAAGATACACTTCAGATAGAATCGTAATTATCTCTCAGAGCCTGTATACTTTAAATAAACCCTCAGAAGGCACATAAATACTATTACAGGTCAGAAAACAACATAAGAAACAGTTACCTAGGGGATATAAATTGCAAAGCCACACATCTCTGCACTGAAATGACAGTGTGTCTAGCCCCTGGAGTCAGTGTAGCTGGTCAGCCACTGCCAGAGCAGAGAGTGCTCACCCTCACAGACTCCTCCCCAGAGACCCTCCCTGCTCCTGGGGAGTTTAAAGCAAGAGGCCAAACACCACAGTGTGCCCATACGTATTCCATTTTCTTCCTTACAGAATCTTCATTTATTATTATAGCTCAATAATGCAAATATTAACCAGAAGAATTGAACTCCAAAGGTTTAAATTTGCAATTACATGAATTTACTGTATCAGAGAATTTCTCTGGGAATGAGTGCAAACTGACAGTACACATACACGTTTTAAAAGTACTTAGTTAAAACACTGCAATAGTCAATCTGCTTATTTCAGTGCTTGAGACATTACAGCAGTCTGCCTGAGGTTTTTCTTATTTCAGTGCTTGAGACATTACAGCAGTCTGCCTGAGGTTTTTCTACAACGACCCATACACACAGTGTAGTATTTCTGTGGTGATACAAAAGGGGAGACAGCTGTTAAGTCAGAGGAGTGGTTCCTCAGGGGTTACCAGGCTGACAGAAATGAACCATGGACGCCTACCTGCAAAGGGCAGATGACTGGAGTTTGAACAGTTATTCACAAGGTCAGTGGGCTTCAAGCAACATCAATTTTAACTATTTGGTAGAGAGGTAGCAAGGGCCTGCCTTCTGAACAGTGAGAAATGCAGTTCTTACTGAATAGACTGGACTGTGGCACTGCCTGGCAGGGTGTTCACCAACATCAGTTTTCTCCTTGCTTTCTGCAACATCATTTGTTATTTTGCCATCTCACATATATATGAAAGGCAGCCTTTGTCTCCCTCTCCATATCAGCCCTTTCTCACACTCTTAACTGTTCAAAACTGCATTCTCTCTTCACATGCTATCCGGAAGAGCTTAAAGTTTTTATTTACAGCCAGTTCTAAGGCAGCTCCTGAGGTGCACAAAGAGTAAAAGGTTAGGCCCCTGCCTCTCCTGGTCCCTTTAGCTTGTTGTTTTGCATGCCACAGCTGTTCTCTAGGTAGTAATGCGCTTTTCCTCAGTATACAAACACTGACCAAAGATACACAACCTTGTAAAATCTTTCCTAGCCACTCAGAACATCATGATGCTGCAAACCTTTCTTCTCTACAACCACCATTAGAACATCCATAAACCCTTCTGTAATAAAATCCACAACAACCACTAGGAAATTGACTTGCTGAGATCCTAGAATCGTGAGAAGGAACATTCGGCCTCTTTAGGCTTTTGTTCATGCACTGCTGTTACAACTAACAGCCTGGCTCTGGACATTGGACAAAGCAGGGGGAAACACAGCTTGCAGCACTGAGGTTGGGCTTGGAGCAGCTTCATTCAGGGTGCAGTGCCCCAGACAGGAGGGTAAATCAGGCAGACTGAGCAGTTACAGCACTCCATGAAGATAAGAATGATTCCCAGTCATGTTGGGTCTTTAATGATTGCAAAAGGACTAGGGTGAGGCCAAGGCTCAAATCTTTTTCTTTTTTTTTTCTCTTTTAACAATAAGTATGCTTCAAAACCCAACTGTTAACACTTTCAGTTATTATCTATCTAGGCCAGACTTGAACTGAATTAGAAAAAACCCCAAATTGAGCCTATGTGACTTGATCTCCTTCCTGTGTTCTTAGTCTCTTAATTTAATTTGCCCTGTTACATCAGGGAACAGGGGCAAGATTTTAAGTAATACTGATTTTTCTGGTGTAATTTTTACTAGGATTGCATTTCTAGAACACTGCAAGTCAAAACAGCACATCTTAAAAGTGATTTCACGTACTGTATTCTCCAGAGCTTTAATATTCACTTGTAGAGTATGGAATATTATTTGACCCATATGCTTAAGTGGGTACAAATTTCATTTATTTAGAGTACAAATAAACAGTAGGAAACATCTATTTTGTATCACATACAATTCTGTATCCTTGTCAGAGACAATGAGCTGCCTGCCAGACACCGGAAACACAAACTCCACTTTATCTTGTATTTTTAATTACTAATGTACCTCCAAAGACCAGCAGCGCAAGAGGAAAGTGTGACCAGCTTTCACATATATATACGCACATATATGCATGTACGTGTATATATATGTGCATGCACCTGTACGTGCATAGAAAAACTTGTTTAAAAATCTGCATTTCATTACACATTCCATATATTTAAGCTTCTATTTAAAGAAAAAAATATTAGTGTGAATTACATCTTTACAAATACTCAGAAAAGACATCTGACTGATCCTCTGAGGTTTATTTACTTCTATTACTGTGCAACCTGCTGAAAGACATCAAAACCGAACAGGAATGTCCCACAGGAACAGACTGAATCACTAGGGAAGCCAGAATTGGAACTCGGAACCTCCTGCATGTATCTGCAAGCCTTCATCAGATGGCTCCAGCTACAGATGCAGTCTGTGTACTGTGAAAAGACAATACAATCCATTTCCTACTACCCATGTTTGTACCAAAGTAACCATTTGTACTTACTTTTTCTTCTCACTTGAGATCGTGTATCTCAGAGCAATTTAATCTTTTTGGGCCCACAGGTATTTCAAAAATCAGGTGTGTGACAAAATGGAAAGCTTACAGCATCCTCCACTGACTGCAGTGTCTTAGAGATCAGTTCTCTTTGCAGGACACATTTAAAGGGCTTAAAACAGAAAGACAATGCCACTATCCATTTTTAAAAGCCAAACAAGTCATCTCAGTTGCACCTCTGCTGGAAGGTGGAAAGAGAAAATACACTTGCTAAGCCATTCTCTGAGATCTTCGTTCTGTCTCCTGTACCAACTTTACAATTCATTTATCCCCCTCTGCCACTCCCATTTCTGTCTGCTATTACCTATGGATTCCCTTGCTCAAGATCCTACCCTCTCCATTTCTAAATTTCATTTTATATGCAACATCCTTAAGAAATGAGTTTCACAAACAAACAAGCAAAGCCTTCCTAAGCTCCCTTCTCTGGATTTTCTAAGGGATTCTATTTTCTATGGTTTTGTCTTCCAGATGCCTGGACCAAGCTGTGTTTTCTGTGCAATGTGCAGCACTGGACACAGCAGCAGAACAAACAGCTGATCATTATAAAGATCATATTGGCAGTTCTTCCACCTAATTTTACTTCACATTACTTTTGTCCTTATATAGCAACAAAGAAAGAGCAGTCAAAGCTCTACTGCTACTGACAGCAAAGGAAGAACGTGTAATCTTATCTGCTGCATTGACTTCAATATTCTGAACACAGGCACACTACAAAAGATAACCAAGTGTTAAAGGTCATCTTGGTTAAGATCTTAATTTCTTCATGTTTCTGTTTCAAACAGGAAACAGCACCTGAGGTCAGGCACCTCAGACCCTCTCCAGGGGAAAGGTAGATGTAAACCTTATACATCAGAGCAAAGAGGAGACTTGTGTAACATTAAGAAATGAATCAGCCACAAGTTTGGGAAAAACAAACAAACAGAAATGCTGACTCTTATCTTCCTGTTTTAATGACACCATTTATTTCAGAGATGAGAATTAAGGTAAAAAAGTTAATCTCTAAAAATTCTTTATCCATTCTGGACATTCCATTTCACTTTCAGAGATACAAATGGCTACTTTATTAATTGAATAAAAAAATCTCATTAAAATATTTACGAAAGTAGATATATATATATATATTTTAAAACTCTAAAAACATCTTTCTCTGATTGGTACAAAACAAATACAAATATGTTCCTGTATTAACCTAGAAAGTAAGTTGTGTGATGGAAAGCAATCTGAAGCAAACACAGTATTTTCTTTTCAGAGTGCATGAAATACTTCAAATCAGACATGACCTGCATAAAAATAACTGGAAGAGTCCCTTACCTGCCGAGAGATGGAGCTGCTTGTAGGATCTGGCACCGCAGAAATAAGGTTGGCAGTGCTCTTTCTATGAACACTATTCATACCAGGCATTTTAGTGATTTTACAGGCTTTGCTACTAGAACTAGAGTTTTTACGTTTTTTTCCTTCTGATTTGTCAAAAGAAAGGGGTAGAGAAGACACTGCGTTATGTGCTCCCAGGGAGTGGTCCCCTGAGTGATGCACAAGAGAAGATACAGACAGATTAGAAGAGTCAATACTGCTTACTACCATGCTCATATGTTTCACTGAGTCTGTTGAGCTACTTGATAATGAAGTCCGTCCTGAGGGCTCCGATTTGGCACTGAGTGGGCTTGTTCCGTTATTTGTATTGTGCACAGACATACTGTTATAGGAAGATGTAGCCTGATAGGAGTTCAAAGTTGAACTGGGGTTCAGGACACAGTTCTTTTTGTGGGACCCTGAAAATGAAGACGAGGATGATGTCTGCAAGGATAACGAGGACGATGACGACGATGATGAGGACGACGACTGCGGCTTTTTCTTTTTGTTACTTGAAGACTCATCACCCCGAGATGACAGGTCTTTCACTTTTGAGGATTTGCTGGTTTTTGTTTTGGATGGCTTGTGGGATGGGGAAGGGATGACTGCTGGCACTGGTGACACAGCGGATGGTGCCTTGAAAGTTGAGTCCATGATACTTAGGCTTGCAGCCATGTGAGGAAAAGCTGTAGTGTGTGACATAATGGAATTCGTATCCGATGTTGTCACGAAGGCTGCATTTGATAACATGGCTGACGTCATTAGGTAAGAAGAAGAAGTGATTCTGGAACTGATAGGTGTTGAAGGAATATACACTGCACTGGGGGTGCTGAAAGGCTGTAAGACTGACGCTGGAAAAGGAGTGGAGACATGTGCTGCTGGAGAAGGCATGGGACTATCCGCCGCAGGAGGAATTTTCCTAAATAAAGAAGAGGGATGGGGAGGGGAAAAGAAAAAAGAAGAAAACATTTAGATACATAAAAAATTCCACCTGAACAATGCAGATAGGAAACAACTGAGAAGGACCAACTTGTTAAAACAGGCAAACCTAGGTCATTCCAATTTTGATGCCTATTCTGCTGTTCACATGTATTTTCATGTTCACCAGTCAAAATTAGCTCTGCATTCTACAGCTTAAAAACGCTTTTGCTTATGATTTTTCCTCCCTCTTTTTTAACCTGCAATTCCATTATGAGGTTTCCTTGGGATTTAATACAAACGACAAACCCCAAACCACAACTGTTTTAATATTGCAAAAATTCAGGAAGTACGTTTTCCTAAAAAATAATTTTGAAATGGGGCACATTAAATCTGTGAAGGCAGCAGAGACCCAACACAGGCTGATTAGATAAAGAGCCATGCAGCGTAATTTTCCCTATACAATTCTGTCATGGCACACGAGTCCTAAACTGTGTAACTCAGTTAAACCAGAACTGAGCTCCACATCAGCAATTATGTGCATAGCATTGCAATTTAATCACTTTATTATGAATTTAATTTCCTTTTTTCCTCTCCTGTTTTACCAAACAAATAATACAAACAAAATGCCTGATCCTGGGCTCTATAGAGATCCTAGGCACTCTGTTTCACTCATTGTATATGTTTTGTTTGAAAGTTCAAGTTATGGAACTGTTTCCATGTCAACCTAAACTCACAGGTTAGATTTGCTGAGGGTAGTAAATGAGCCAGTTCTCGGGGGCTGTGAAATACATAATCACTGAGTTTAAAGAAGAAAGCTCATCCCTTTCCAAATGCATGTTGGTATTCCCAACAGCTCATTTGGGAGCTGGTTAGATGGGATTAGTTAGGTAAATTACTGATTAATTTCACTGATATTGAAAAATTGACAAATTATTAAACAAGGCTTGATAAGATTTGTAACTAGTTGAGTACTATTCTGAGAATAAAATCCAATAATAATTCCTGTGAAATTAGTAGATTGTATTCAAATTCTGTTCTGCTCAGCCATCATTGTTGATTATTTTATCTAGTTCAGTGTTAACAAAGAACCAGGCTTCCATAATATCTCTTGGAAAATTATGTGAGCTTTTCTCATTATTTAGAATACAATTTAATTCACAGTTTAATCCTCTTTCTCTTTGTTAAGAAGCTGTACATCACCATAACTCTGCCCTTGTTATCCTCACTACTGACACCTTGTTAGTTTTTAAAGGCTTACTCTTGCCCTCAAAGAAGTATGACAAAAGAGCAGCACTGGGTGTGCTGTTTTATCATAAATCAAATCCTAATTACAAGTGCTTTCTCCTGGTATTCCTCCTTTGGAAACTGTCAGACAGAACACTGTTTATGGCACAGTTACATAAGGGATTACATACAGTTCATGTGCCAGAAATGAGGAAGTCCTACTGCCTGCAACTTGCTATGTGAACACAGCTGTTTCTCAGATCAGTTCCTCAGTTCATTTTTAAGGAAGGGCCGATAATTCTTACCCACTTTTGTCAAGTACTGTGAGAACTAGGGATAAAAAGTACTTTGTAAATATTATTATCACTCTCAAAACATGGCCTGTTATCTGTGTACCTGTAGCTCCAACTACAGAGCTGCACAGGCACCAGTTACAAAACAGGTTTACCCATACCCCTGCCTGGGGAAGACAGGAACAAATCAGTCTAGAGGAGGGTTGAGGACAACAGAAGAATATAACAGGGGTTAAGCACTGTGAGCTTCCTGTGTTACACAGACAAGTAAGTACAGATGGAATTCATTAAAATATTAGAGATTACATAAACAGCTAGAATTTGGGAAAACATTTACAATTGGATTTATTGGGAAAAGAACGAGGCCTGTTTATTTCTTGTCTCATGTAACTACTACAGAGGTTATTTTTGTGTTTTGTGATAGTAGTGGTACTAGTGACATATTTTGTTTGTCCTAACAAAGCCAACAGATAACAAGTTTTAGCCTTCTTATTTAAGAAAAACTAAGTAGCTTTATTTGTGGAAGGTGACAGACACTAGTTAACAGCCAAATTTACAAAGTAGAAGAGAGGAATCCCCTTGCAGATCAAGCATGATCTGTCCTTAAACAGACATGACACTGGCCCTTTTATGGCAAACCCAACCATTTCCAAACTATGTCTCCCAGCACAGTAGCACTGTTATCATCAAGTTACCAGGTTAGTCAGACAAGCCGAGCTTTAGTGTTTCAAAAATGTATTTAAATAAAAGTCAAACCTTGCTTATCTAATGGTTGCCATCCAATGAATACAACACAGTCCTGATAATAAACAGTGACATGAAACACTGCACTTTAGTGTCATTACATTGGAAGTATGCACATGCTGTAGCAGAATACCCCAAAAAACCCCAACAATCCTACCTGCAGATGGCATGAGCTTTTCAAATAGATATTTTTTTAAAAGAATTAGCATGGGTTTTATTAGTGCAGTCTGTTTTCATGTACCTGTGAAGCCAAAGCCTATAGTGGTTGGAACTTGCACACATGATATAGAGGGGCTTCACCGGTGAGTAATAATCAGAACTTTAAGACCTCACGGCCAGCAAGGGCACTATTGACTAAAAAACTATCACATTCCATCTTACACACAGGCAAGTGTGTACTGAGTTCCTGATCTTACAAAACACAAGTCTTACAGAGCAAATTCTGAGTGGGTGATAAGAGTGCATGATACAGGTATAGAAGTCTAGGCAAAATCTAACCTGTCTGTTATAAAACTATATGATATCAAAACGTATCTCCAAACCCAGAAAACACTGAGTTTTAATGCTTTAATGTTAACTACTGAATTACTCCTCCCCAGATTCAGAGCGGCTAAAAAAAAGTGCTAAATCTGGTGTAAATTTACATCGGAATAGGAGATTGTTCAGTTGTGCTTGTGTATTCCTTGAGAGAAGAGAAAATCTGTACTTGCATTACTGCTATGCCTTAATACAGAGGTAACTTTACAAATGCTTTCCATGCAGTGTTTAATGTAGAAGTTTTACAGAATTAAAAATGTTAAACTACCCACCAAGTGTAAAACCCCCACTTACTTCCACATCTGTGAGTTCAAGTGTTTCTCTACCATGGAGTTCAGCGCGAATCGAAAATGGTCCCATCTTCTGTCAAAGACATAGTACCCTCTTCCCATTAAGCGACTGCCGTATGAACAAAACTGAAAGAAAAGATATTTCAACATTGCTTAAAACATATATATCTACATTATAAAATATCCATTTATAGATCAAGGAACACATTTGTAATTTGTATCATGCACATAAAACACCTTTAAAAAACCTGAGTTTCACTACCTACAGCCTAAATACTTTTTTAATGATATATGAACATGTGCACAATGTTTCAGCTCAGTGTCAATTATACTTCACATTTCACTAACAAGTCAGTTTGTTATCAGGCACCTGTGTGCAACAGGAAAAGAATATAAATGCTGAGGTAATATTAAGAATCAGTTCTGCCTACTAATACTCTTTACTGACTCTGAAAGACGGTTTCACCATTCTGTACACATCAAATGACATAATTGTGTAACAGGAATAAAAACATAACTGAAGAGGAAAAAGGAGCAACAAGAATGTTTTTAGTATCTACTTGATAAATAAATCAGTGACAGGTTAGTAAATGTATAACTATGCATGGCACCTGTGCCACACAACAGAACAGTGGGTACCCTCTTCACAGTGTATGGAAATCATCTAGAGGAGTAGTAAATATTTTGAGAGTTCTGCAGAGCTCAGGCATATTTGCTCTGCTTCCTCTGGGAAACTTCCTGGAAAGTCCTACTACACTACGCTGAAACTGAATTATCAGGAATCCACCCTTCTTCAGGTCAGTCTTTCTGATCTTACACAGAGAACTGCCCCAAAACGTGTTTGTGGGAGAGAAACCTGTTATAAATCATCCTCAGAAAATAAGACAACACTACACCATGCAGAGACCAAGTCCTCAGATTCTGGCTGAGAGCAGAAGCAGCTGATGCAGTAGAACATCATCTGTTTACAGTACCTTCAGCTCACTGGATAGTGAGTAGTGACTCCCTGTTTATCTTACATCTGTTTCATGACAAGGTTAAACAGGTTAATTAAAACCACCACCTAAGCTGATAAACTAATCTCACCTCCCAGTGCCACAGATCAGCTACCACTAAGAGGTAGGTTAAGAAGCTACTGCCTTTTTCCCATCAATTACTACCACCTAGCTGGGAGACAGACTTCATAAGGAAAACAGTGCACTTCAATATGACATGTAGCAAGTTTGCAGAAGCTCATGCCGAAGGTGATTTATACCATCTTTTCTGACTTTGTGTTGATGTGGAATAATAACAGCTGCACTACCAGTAACTGCTTCAGCTAGGAGGTGCTGAGATCTCAAAGTACAGATGAGTCAGTGAGACATGCCTTGAAACAGAACAAAGATCCTAAACCAGAACGGCCACTGACAGTCAGGCCTTGCTGATGATGCCTGTATAAGACTGTTTGTTCATCTGTGTGGACACACATGCTGTGAAGCCTTAGTTTTTAATTCATAGAGAAGCAGTCAGCAAAACCAAAGTAGAATACAAGAGTACCAAGGAAGCACGAAGCTCCTGCATATCACAGTGTGGTATGGCCTATAATAATTCTTCTTTTCTGTGTAAGAACCAAATACAGAATTTCATCTGACATTTTATGTTCAGCTCACACTTTTTACTGGTGTCTGACAATAACGAGTTCTCCTTTGCTCTAGGGAATATAGACAATGCTACAGTTATCACAGTGTTTGTTTTATTCTGCATATCATATGGAAAACAAATAAGGGAACTCATCATTAATTTCATTCCTTGGCTCAGTTTTGATGAGAACCAACTGCTTAGAAGTTCAAGAGTTCTCCCATTCCTTCTTAGTTTGTACAGTGTAAACAAGTTCACACTGCAGAGATAATGCCACAAGGCAGCTCTTACTACTTACCATTAAATTTCTGACCAACATGGGAGAGACAAAACCAGCTGCCAGAGATGCACATACTTAAGCCACCACCAAAGCAGATGGGCTATGCTGTCCCCTAGACTTTCCATTTTTAGATGAATGAAGTAATGGCTTCTAAGTCCACACACACTCACATAAATGATAATTACTGATTCAAACCAGATGACAAAAATCAGTGAAGCCCTTTAATAGTCCTTTGTTGCCATATGATTTTCAGAGCTGCAACCGACTGCAAGGTACAGTTCTGTAAGAATGATGACTACAAAGAGATTATCTGTTCCTGTCATAGTGAAAACAGTGCAGCCTTCCTCACTTGAGCAGGACTGCACATGCGTTGCAATCTACTGAGAGGAAAATCTAAAACTAGAACTTGTGATTTTTGGCTGCTCTTCTTGTTCTACAATCTCTCTGTCACATGCACTAACCAATCTTTTCCTCCTACCTTATCCCATCCACACCGTTTTCTGTTAAATGTATTTGATTTCTTTAGAACAGAGTTTTCAGAGTGTAAGGCCCTCATTCCTTACATTTTTGCTAAATTACTTCTTTTCCTTCCCTGTCTAACTACATAAGAATTACAGCAAGGCATGCCAGAGACAGACACATACCCCAAGAGGTCTGGGATGGTGTCCAGAAAAATGACAGTCTAATTTCTCAGATTCTTCAGCTCCATCCGCTTCTCCTTCATCACTGGACAATCTGCTTGTTAAATCTCCTCCCATGGAAGGCAGTGGCAGTTCTGGTACGTACCCACTGTGGTTTGAAGAACTGTTGCTGTTTATGCTATTTGCAGATGACGGTCTAGAAGAAGAATATACATTTAAGCCATCAGTGCTCACAGGCTCTGCAAGCCTGCCTGCCAGAGTGAAGCATCAAAGTGAATTACACCAGAAATGATCACATAAAGAAGGACAGTAAAAGATACAGAACAGCTGACATTTGGTCTTATCAGAAATGTACCATGAGTTATCACCCAATTAATGTTAGCAGAGGCATCTCTGCATTGCCTGAAATTTTAAATTTGCCTCTTACAACATGTAGGTTTTCTTTGTCTAAAATCCATTAGAACAAAGTGGGAATGCCTTCACACCACAGGGCATGAGGATGCCTTGCCTTTCAAAAGTAGCTTGGAAACAAACTAGCAGCGGTGGTGTAAAAAGATTCTCAGTCACGGTTTGTACAACCAAGTATGTATGTGGACCTTTGAGGTTGGAGGAGATGTCTACGTTGAGCAAAATCTGATCTTCAGCCTCATGAATTAATGCTATCAGGACACAGCAGTCTCTAAGACTGTGGACAAGTGCCCTCTTCTGAACTGAGCAGGAATTGCTAACCAATGCCCATCAGCTAGAAATAACTGCTGCAGTTGCTGTTGCACAGCATACATTGTGTGAGTGCTCCTCAGCCTTCGAGAAGAAGTGTGGAGGTCAAGCCAAGTCACCACGAGGAAAACTCTGCCTCAGCAGAGCAGGGAGCACTTACACCACCTTTTCCTGCAGCAGAGCTGCAGCCTTGCTGGCTCGCAGCAGAGAGGTAGCAAGGCTTTCCTCTGGCACAGGGCTTGCAAAACCAGACAGGACAGAACAGGGGCACTGCAGCAGAAATGGAAGTGTAGATTATACAAACATAGTGTATGACAGCTAAAATCCTGCTCATCTACTGCCTTTGCAATGTCTTCAGCTGACTCTCACTCAATTGCATTCCACTTTTGCTTCTTTCACCGTAACACCTACTAAAACCACCTGCCTGTCCCTCTGTGCTCCTTTCTATGTAAGGACTGTGTAAAGTCACTCTTTGTCCAAGAATTATGCAGATTTCTCTCCAATATATCTGTGGGTATTCTTCTGCTGTCCTTTCACTCAGACCCTGTAAAACCCATCTCTGCCACTGTACAAATAAAATGTCATTACTGCTTAATGAACACACAGAAAACACTGGAAATGCTGTCTGTGTAAGACTTGAGATAGCAAACATAACAAATAATTCTTTGAAATAGACACTATCTTAGTGCAAAAGCCCCCAAATGGGCATCCAATCCTGACCAAGGCTTCTGCAAGAAAGAAACGTGAAGCAAGATAAATATCAACAAAACCAACTGGTTTACCTCTATTTGCTCCAGCCAAAGCTAGTACCAAAAAACCCACAAACAAAACATATGGGAAATTTATAAGAGGATAATTAGAATTCCAATTAGATCCAATACCTCACACTAGCTTTCCTAAAGGGATGTCTTTGCATTGTCTTTCTGAAGATTCTTTTTCCCCTTTCTAAGAAAAATTTCCAAAATGAGGAAAGACATGCTACAGAGAGTTTCAAATCAATACCGTTAAGAGCTAGCTGCTTGCACTGTCCTTTACACTAAATTATCCCCTTTTTTACAAGACATTCCACTGATGTAATTGGTGAAGTATTTGCAGAGAAATATTCTACATAAATGTGCAGAATTTCCCCACTGACACCTAACCCTGATTCATGAAAATAAGACTTTTATTCCCAAGTGTGCCAGAATGCCTTGAATGGGACCATCCCTCATTATTACTGACCATTTTAGCCAAAAAATGCAGTCAGTCTGAGATTCCGAGTCTAGGGTGAGCATCACTCCTTACCTTATTTCCAATCAGATCACAGGCTATCATGGACAGATTTAGGTTCATATAAGCATCTTCTACTGCTAGCAGAAAATCTTATATGTTTTATCATGCAACAGTCTAAAGAAGCGATGAATGCTTCTAAAATGAGCTGAACCAAAGACTAAGACATTTCTTACAGCACCTTTAGAATGCAGCATTCCACGCTGGAGAACTGCTTACCTTGGAAGTACGGAATTTGGTGGTCTAGATTTTGCAGGAGATGTTACTTTAGATTCTTGCCCAGAATTCACTGATGATCCTGACAGAGAGTCTTGTGCTGGTGTGGGCTGGCTCTGATAGCTTTCCCTTGCAGATGGTGGATGCTCTTTGTCTTTTGCAACTTCTTTTTCCCTGGATCGAGCTTTGTGTTCAGCTAGAAGGATGTCAAACTGTTTTTTACGGCCTGGAACTGCTCGTCGATGATTAAGTGAATGAGTCTAAAAATAGGGTGGTTAAAAAGCATTTGTGTGTGCATGACATTGTTTATGAGTCCTCTATACTTCTGATACACCACAACTCTAAAAGATAAAATCTACTTCAAACAACTTTAGCCACAGTTATGGAAATGAAGCTGTTATTCTACATTATCTTTGAGAATTTGTGAAGTCATTCTTAAGAAATGCCAACATCAAGGCGAAAATTACTTCTTGCAAATGTTTCTATATACTCAAGTCTTATTGAGTTACCTTTTCCAGGACAAAAAATATAATTCCAATAATTTTAAAGCATGAAGAAGTAACATCATTGTAGCTTTTAACTTACAACGAAAAACTGATCTCACTGGATTGAAAAAAAACATTTTAAAGTGAATTTAACTGATCAACTCTACTGACAGGCAGCACAGGCACATACAAATATTCATTATAATATGTTTTACACTGCTGCTACTTTTTGACACCAGAATTATTACTATCACAAGGGCAGCCTCCAAGTAAGTTATAATATAAAAATCATGTTATATTTTTTTTTTACTAAAACCTGACTATAACATTGTTGCACACATGAACTAAAAAAGGAGCATTTAAAGTTAGTACTTGTGCTTCTACATGACACTTTAATGCTTTTTGCGTAACAAAATGACAACAAAAAAGATCTTTTTAGAAATATCAGTGGAATAATGCAGATGCTCTGATTCAAAGAAACAGAATTACTCAAAAGAATTACCTGAAGACAGCGCCTGAATACCATACCCATTGTCTGTAAGACAGGAGCAGGTATGACCTCTCAAACTACTGTGGCAGGATTTAAACTATAACAAAGCATCTGATAGTTTATCTTCTAAGAAAAATACCTTGCAGGTGAGCGATCTTGTGCAAGGTTTCTTTGTTTCAGGATCCAGTACTCCACAGTGTTTATTTGGGTCAAATTCTCTTTCTGTTTGATGGGGGGTGAGTAGAAAAAGGAGAAAAAAAAAAGATTACAGAAATTTTAACCAGAGTAGCTATAATTTTTGCCGGATAAACTTAATTCAACCAGGCTCAACCTGAACCGTTCATCTCCACCCCAGCACCCCACAACTGTGCCACATCCATCACTCTTACAGTTGTGTATGTTTTGTCCTTATATGTTTCAAACTATTTGATGCAGGATTTCAGTCACAGACTTGTCAGAAATGAGTGGGCTTACAAGGCTGTACTCTGAAGAGCAGCCTAGACCAAGCCAAACACCCACAAGTTCAATTCCCCCTCTGAGGCTGGCTGCCTCTGACACCACGAAATACTGCGTGTGCAAATCCAGCTTCTCAGTTTGGCTGAGACACACAGAGGCTAAATATCACAAGCGCTTTCACCAACATTACTTTGAGATGCTCAGGACTCTGAAAAACAACCCGTGGTGTCTCAAAAGTAAATGCAAGATTACTAATGGCATTTTGAAAACAAAACTTATCTCTGAATCTATCCCCTGACTCTGTGTAAATAGAACGTGTATGGTACTTCTTATTCCCCTAAGCGGAGGGAGGGATGGAGTTTCTAGTGTGCAGAGATTAAGGAAAAAAAAAAAAAAAGGGCATTTACATCAGTTCTACTCATGATTAACATTAAAAATCCCTAATATTTAATATGCTGTATTTCCATATTTTATTTTCATTAATATTTTAGTATTTCTACACCACAACATCACCTCCTTTAGGTCGTGTTAACATCATTTTAGTGTTTGCACTGTAGAGCTGTAACAAAACTATGGACTTACACGTTGTAGTTTATGCCATCAAAAGAAAAATAAATCTATCATTATATCCCTATGCCTTGACATGGTATGTTTCAATGGGCAGCCTGGTTTGCTTTGTTTGATGCTGGAATACCAACTATTTGCCAAAGCCTACTTTACCTCTACAGCGGTGTTACATTCAGATACAATAAATATCCTGTATCAAATGCAACCTTATTTTGAGGATCTAAAAATTCTTTATAAACAAACAAATCAGAGCTAAGAGGACGAGGCAATTCACAGCTCTGCTGCAATGTTATGACAGCATCACAGCAAGCAGAACAGCTGGAAGAACACACATGAGGCCAAGCAGTCTACGTTAGACAACAACTGCCATCCAGGTGCTACAGTTACTAGCAGTTTCATGGATTTTGCTATGTGGACTCCAAAACGATAAAGCAAACATGAAATGGTTCTGTCATCAACTTATTAGCAGAGACCTACCAAAAAGTGAGCTTGGAAAAAACAGTTGGTACTGGTTTTTTGGTGAAGGGACTGAAATCTGTCACCAGTCGTTGCAGTTTCTGTGCCCTTTATGACACAACAGAAACAGAAGTAGCTGTGTATGACTAAATGCAATAAATATTATTTTCCATTTAATGAATGAAAACATATTCATGAACCAAAAGAGTTAATTATTCCTGGTTTTTGAGTGTACAGTGTTCCTTCCAATCACAGTTTCCTGAATCACCCATCTAATAACCTTCAGCACAAATGAAAAAACACCAAATAAACCATATAGGTTATAAACATGCCTTCAAATGAAAAGTCCTGAGGGTAACTGTAAGGCTGTGGAATGTGTTTGGAAAGTCACCAAGTGAGGTCTGGACTCACAGGGAAATGTACTTCAAAAATCAGAAGTGCTCCTTTGGGAGCATTCATCCAGATTGCTACTTGTCAGTATGAGCGTCCCACCCAAACAAGACTTGCAGGACTGATTACAGCAAAGCCACTTGTCAGGAAAACATTCCGAGGTAAAAACAACACAGGGAGCTACAGTCAGGAAAAGTGAAAGCCATAGTCAGGAACAGTGGAAGCATCTGCCATCTACCAAACAACAAAATCACACACCTTCCCTGAGGAACAGAAAATACTGAACTAACAGGGAACCACTGCCTGACACGTGTGTGGCTGTTCCAGAGAAAGCATGAACAGCTGCAGACAAGCCTGGTTTGGGCAACACAGGAAGATTTTCACCTTCTTACCAATAAGAAAATGCAGCTTCTGACTACCACTGTATTGGGAATGTGTAGTATGAGAACCCCAAGAATCCTGTGCACAGCACAGCACACCAAACACTATGTTTGATGGACAAAGTAGAGCATTCTTTATCACCTCACTGAAAGGAAATGAAGGGCCCAAACTGAATTGCCTCAAACTCCTGTTTGCAATACAACAGATATTCTTGGGGTAAACTGGGCATCTGCATTCTTTAACTTCACCTCAAAGAGAACAAGGACTAATGAAGATTTAGGGGGAAAAGAATTCTTTTAATATACATATACATATATATATATATGTAAGCCATGTATTTTTTGCAGTTTGCTACTAGGGAACAGTGATCCACTTATGCTGGGCAGCTACAGACCGTCTTTTGTGGTTCTACAAACTGCTTCCTCTCTCTCACTACAACAGCACTCCTGAAAAGAGGGACAGGTCCATTTATCACCCAACCAACCACCAGCTTTCAGCAAACAAAAAAACCCCCAAACTTCAGCCACAGTCAGGGAAATGGTGTGAGTGAGAGAGAAGGATGCTAAAAAGGAAAGAAAACAGATGTAAACCAGCCAGATCTATTAAAAGGCCACAAAAATTAATAGGTGGACAGCAGGATGCTGAAGGAAACTTAAATCCTCTAGGCACTGCCTCCTTCTTTTAATGAGAACTGAATGAAATTTATGGGATATTTAAAATAATCATCTCATTGACCTTCCAAGATCTTTTACTCAGCCTTTGCAAAGTCCTGTATAATAATGGAGAGGAATCCATCATAGTGACACACAATCTACAGGCAATTCATCTACAGCGCTTTCAGGACTTCTGTTTGCATCGTCGCTAAATTATTCTGTTGCTGCATCAATACATGAGGCAGTAGAAGCCTGAATAGATTCCAAATCTGATCGTGATAGGGGAGCTGTAAAAAAAAAAGTATCAATTCTGTGGATTCATTAACCATATAAAAGTTAACTATTGGAGTCTCAGTGCTGCGCAGAAATCTCCACCAGTGAAACACTCCCCAGCCTAGGAGACACTGCACATGACAGCTTAGAGACAGGACAGCGATGGGGTCACATCCATGGGAAAAGCAAGCAAGCTGAAGGAAGGCCTTACAGAAATGATTCTCCTCTATGAACACACTTCAGCAAGCACTTGTACAAAAAAGGCATGAATATCACCCTGCAGCAGTATGTGGTGACATGGGGAAAACAAGTGTCTCAAATAGCATCAGTTTCTATTGCCCAAGTAGGAATTCAGAATTATTAGCTAAACTGAACATCTACACCATTAGAGGGAATAATAGGTTAAGAGAAAGCAACATTTTAAATTAACTACAGAGAGGTTTTATTAGAGTAACAAATTGGATCATAGCAAGTGAAATGTAAGGTTTAAAAGCCTTATCAGCTACTTTCTCATGGTAATTTTTTGTTTTGTGGAAGTCTATAAACGAACAACCATTTTCTTATATGGCACCCTTAAGGAGTTAAGAAAGCAATCAGTTACTGACTCCTTTAAGGCAATGGCCTTGTTCCACACCCCACACAGCCCTAGCAAACACCTCACACTGCTCTGGAATCAAGCCAAGGCAGCAGTACCATAGGCTGGCTGCCAAATCTGAGAGATGAAAAATATAAACCCAATATTCAGTCAAAAAACCAGGGCACACTCATTAACTGGAAATGAAAGCATTTATCTTGCACACCTTACACTTGGTTCGTAACTACTACGCGTTTTGGAATCCTGTGAACTAACTTTCTGCCAAGCTGACGAGCTGATGTGGATCATGCTGCCATTAGCAAAATTAGCCTTTCAGTGCACACAAGAAGTTCCTGCCCAAATCACAAAGTACTGCCAGCTGATGAATAGACCCTGCACAGCTCCTGAAGCCCTAAACTTGAGTCAGTTACTTTTGTTCAACACACACACACACACACTCCCTCAAAACACTTTGTTTCCTTTCATTCACCACAAAACAGTTTTCAGCTTTGGGGGAAAATTCTCTATTCGCTGCCCCACAGCTGGCACAAGTCACCTCTGGGGAACACCATGGAACATAATTCTTTCTGCCAATGGATGGCATCACCCTTTCTAACAGAGCCTCTGCCCTCCCCATGGCGGAGCATTCTGTGTTTCAGTGGCTGCTTTGCATGGGGATCTACACTCTCAACACTGTCCTGCCTAAGGCCATTCGGGGCATTTTCACATTTAATCCCTCAATCCTACCATCCTGTCTTGCTGAGAAAACTCAAGATCCCCACACTACAAATGTCTTTACTCATATGGGAACTGCAGGGGGAGGAGGGTGAAAGTGAGTTATGACTTTTAGGACTTCCCCAGCATTTCCCATATCTTAGAATTTTCTAGTATTTAAAACCAAGAAAGAAGATTCTTCAAAGAATCATGACTTGGTGGATAATCTTAAAACCTGCACTGTTCAACTTGATCCTGACTATGCTAACGTCACCCAACCAAGGCACATCTCTTACTGTATACAGACCCAGATCACATACTGGCTTCTGCCTTTCTGTTTTACTGAATTTACTTCCTTAAAAGCTTCTATTTGGCCTACTGGTCAGTTGAGAAACACATGAAACACTCTAATTTCAAGTTTAATATAACATGCATTTTGAAAATATTTTACACATGTTAAGGGTGTGGAAGTTTTCTTCATACAATGCAAACTGGCATCTTACAATAAAAAAATCAAACCAAAACCAAGCTACTGCATTTTATAGCTATAGAAATCTGAGCTGTTGAAATAGTAATGAAGAAAGACAGACAACCTCAAAAGATGAAGTACAACATCACTCACCTGAAAGTCTTTTGTAAGGCTTGTTACTGCTTTTAGTGCCATTTTGGTGTTTCTTGTCTATTGATGGAGCTACAATTCCTTTGCCGTTCAGAATCTTTTCTGGTGATGGCGGCACTGACTTGGATGTCAAACCAGATTTAACCAGAGTTGGAGCAGGTATGGTGGATGAAGACGCTGAGGAGGAGGTGATGGTGGTAGTGGTTGCAGAATTCATTTTAACATTGGCACCATCTGCCTTCACTAGGTTAGGAATTTTCTCTAGACTGACTACTGGAACAGGAACGCTGCAAAACCAAAGAAAATTCTTTAGGTTGTATTTTCTGTTACTTTATCCTCTTTCACAGATACAAAACATTTTGATGCAAAGGACACAGTATCTTCAGGCCAGACTAAGATGAAATACTTACTACCATTATTGACTGTTTGTCCAATCAAATGCTTCTAAAGCCAGGCATCCGGCTTTGAAGAGAATTATGAAAATGAACTGTGTTTGGTTTTGTTGGTTTGGTTTTTTTTTTTAAGATCCAATCCTCTACAATTCATAAACAAAATAAGTCCTTGGTACTAAGCAAAACATACCCTTTTACATATATGGTCTCATGCCTTTAACACAAACACAGATATGTGTGTGCTGCACTAAACTCACAACAATGTGAGCAACGTGTGCTTGCAGGCCAGAAAACCAACCATATCCTGGGCTGCATCAAAGGAGCATGACCAGCAGGTTGAGGGAGGTGATCCTGCCCCTCTACTCTGGTGAGACCCCCCCTGCAGTCCTGCATCCAGCTCTGGGGCCCCCAACACAGGGGGGACGTGGACCTGCTGGAGTGAGTCCAGAGGAGGCCATAAAGATGATCAGAGGGCTGGAGCACCTCTCTTATGGAGACAGGCTGAGAGAACTGGTATTGTTCAGCTTGGAGATGAAAAGGCTCCAGCGAGACCTTAGAGCCTCTTCCAGTATCTAAAAGGGCCTACAAGAAAGCTGGATAGGGACTTTTTACAAGGCAGAATGGCTTTAATCTGAAAGAGGGAAGATTTAGATTAGATGTTAGGAAGAAATTCATTACTGTGAGGGTGGTGAGGCACTGGCGCAGGTTTACTGGAGAGGCTGTGGATGTCCCATCCCTGGCAGTGCTCAAGGCCAGGCTGGATGGGGCTCTGAGCAACCTGATCTAGTGGAAGGTGTCCCTGCCTGTGGCAGGGGGGTTGGAACTGCATGATCTTTAAGGTCTCTTCCAACCGAGACCATTCTGTGATTCTGTGATAGTGAAGTTGTTTGCTAACAGTATTAATATTTTTAAACAAATACAAAAATAATTTATTTGCTCAGATGTGTCTGAATGACACACAAGTTCTTAAAACAAACAGAGAAGAGATTTTAAGCACAGAAATCTCAACAGTGGTCCCTTTAAAAGTATTAAAATCCTTGATGAATTGAGAATTACTATAATGTATTTTTAATATAATCTTACGAACTTCAAACAAAATTTGCCAATATAATTGTTTGTTTGGTTGGTCTTTTTCAGAGTAAAGTTTAAAAAACTAACTTCTCCTAACTTAACTACCACCACAGCATATTTGTGACACTAACAAATTTTAACCTCCTCAATTTGGCAGCAAAAGTTTGACATAAGTGATTTTCGATGCCAACATGATTTTAACACTTCCAGCTCCTAGCTCCATGAGGAAATACCCATCAATGACAGCTGCTTTTTACCTACCCAACAACTCCAAAAGAGGATGTCTTGTGACTATGAATTAGCATATAATGTATAAATTATACACCCCTCCTTACTGAAATGAACCCAGAGAAAAAAGTTTTGTTAAAACCCCCTAAATTCTCAGTCTTTAAGCCCAGATTCACTAAAGGCTGCAAACAAAAATGTCTCACTTATTCAGCTCTTCCCATACACCGCCTTAAGAGCTGCTTTGGCCAAACAATTGACTAGCTGCCTTGTAAGCTAATTCACACACAGATTGTGCAAAAATGACAGTTTTCAGACTATCATTCCACACTGAGCAAACAAGAGACACAAGTTTTCCTAAATACAAATGCAATGGTGATGAGTAAAAGGTAAAACACATTCCTCATCCAGAAGCATGAGAGTCTCCTTAACAGTATTCCAATCTTTTTCTTTCTTAATTGCAGAGAACTAAGCTAACATCTGTAATTTTAATCCCCAGCATAAAGGTGACAGCAGAGGAAGCTGTCCCACGCAGAAGTTGTTTACAGTTGGGTATCCCTTAATCTTAGCATTATCTTAAAGGCTTAACTTCATGTGCATGCTTAAAGATAAAATAAAGCCTATTCACAGAGTGAGAAATTACTCCTTAACAAACTATACTCAAAGAAAAATCTGCTTCTTGCACATCACTGCAGTCATTCTGCATAGTGGTGCAGAGCTTCTGCAAGCGTTCAAAACTCCAGAGCCATCTGTTAGACACATAACCATTCTTACATCCAGGTACATGTTGAGGTGTGCTTCAGGATGCAGTTTGGGTAAGCAGAGCTCCTTGCCAGAGACCACACTGTTGACAGTGTCCCAAGACAGGCAACAACTGCCTGGCTGCATATCACCTTATTTACTATATTTTCAAAAGAATCTTTGAATGAAGGGCCTGTTTAGATATATTAAAGACACCTGCTGAAAGGGACAATTAGAGAAACAACATGCAACAAACGAAAACCAAGGAAAGGATCATGATAGTTAAGTAAAAATGAGAAAATGGGAGTCGGCCAAAGATAGGTGAGAAAAATCTGTAGTCAGTTAAAACAAGTTTACTGTTTTTCTTTATTTTAACAAAAGAAATTCTAATAATAGCAGTATCTACCTAAAGGACAATAAAATAGTCATTGCCAGTGCAAAAATGACAGAAATGTTCAGTGTTACATCTGTACTAAGAAGGAAGCTTGATAATGCTCTCCAGTCAGATCAAGATGGTTTTCGATTCCCTCAGTAAGTGTAAAGTGCCAGCTAAAAAATTATGATTTATTTTTTTAGCATAAGCAAATCCGGATAATGTGGCCATGAGTTCTGAAACACTTGGAGAGATAGTGGGTCTCAGCATATTAATATCTCATTGAACCTTTAAACACTTGGCAACTGAGAGAAGATAGCAGAGCACTGCTGTTGCATCCACACTGAAAACCCAGTAAGTAAATGGAAGAAGTAATGGAAAAACTAAACTGACAAACAATTAAGTCACATGGTTTTGCTGAAAAAACCAATCCCAGGATTTTGGGAAAGAAACCTGGTTTCATTTTTTGATGAGGTTACCAGTTAAGCTGACAAAGGTAACTGTAAAAATGTTTCCACTTTCAAAAGGCATTCTAAAACCCAAATAAGAACAATTTAAAAGCAATCCTTAAAACAACATAAAATAAAAAACTAGTTTTTCAGAGCATTATGATTCAATAAGGGTGTTCGCTAGGGGAACATTTTAGACATCATTTCCAAGTCTGACACCATTGAAAACTTCACGGGTCTTTAGAAACAAATATGAGATTTGCTGATGGAATCAGGATTGAGGGAAACCAGATAATTTTAGTCAATTCTATTCCATTCCTATCCTCTCCTTCAGTAGAACCTGTGAAAAACTCCCAAAACAGTTTGAGTGAATTTTCCTCTTGAGTATCTTGTGGCAAGTTTTTTTAGTTCCAAGCCATTGCCTGTCGTTGCTGCTCCCAAGCAAGAAACATAACTATAGTATGTCACAACACTCCTCATGCCTGGAGCTCCGTATTACTCCTGTTTTTCTTTCTTCAGGCTTTTATCAATTATTTTTTCCTTGCTGTTATGTAATTTTGCTGGGGTTTTGGTTTGGTCATTCATAACTGTATTTGTTCTAAAATCTCAGCCATTCATTCAATTCTTTTTAAATTTGGTGAGAAAGGAAATTCACAGACATTTAAAAACATAAACCATTGCTCTAGTCTATGTTGCTGGGATTGCCTCTATAGTGTAACAAAATATTTGTGATATAGTGTTAGAATACGTGGCCCAAGTTACCTCTGTTAAATTTTGTTTCCAATTCCATGCTGAATTAAGAATATCCTTAAATCTCAACTAGCTTCACTTTCTCAACCTCAGTATGAATAATGGTATTTCCTAACACAAAGAAATAAAAACTAAGAGATGATTAAAAAAAACCTTTGAAAAGTAATATCATAAACTCTAAATGATAACCTATAGGTTTAGCTTTGTGATCCTATTTCTGTTCTCACAAAGAGTGTCAGTTTTCTACATGTTGATGAAAACCACCGCAATTCCCTCTCATTTTCTGACCTTCTGGCAAGCAATGACTAATCCTCATGGAGGGAGGTCGAGGAGACTTGCTTCAGCCTTACCTTGATTTCACACTGAGGATGGATGGAAATGAATACCCTGTAGCACCACAGCACCAAAAACCTTCATGGCAGCACTCAGAAGCTGTGCTGGCACTCAGCAAGTGAAGCAGCATCCTTTGGGCAGGTCAGCAGCAAGGGAGAGAGTTGCTGGCTAACAGGAATGCCTTTTAGAAAGCTAGTCTTATTCATTATGATTGTTTGTTCATTATTACTGTTATTACTACCTATCATCTTATTCTTTGCCTTTTTTCTGTCTATTTTCTACCCTTGTGCATCTCAACTGCAAGCTTCAGAAAATGAGGGTTTACATTTATCTTGTGCAGAGCGCAGTGGTGCTCCAGCACTGCTCCAGTCTCTAAGCACTGCTGTATTAATAGCAACGATTTTAGAGAGATACAAGGGGAAAAAAAAATCAGAGCTGACAGATATTCCTGGATGATGTATTCACAATAATCCTTCATATTCCAACTACAAGAAGGGAGTATTAAAACAGCAGCTACAAAAATGAAACTGTTCCAGATCTCTTTCATCCGATCATTCTGATCCTGCTTTTTAAAGCATTAGCCAAGGAGCAACCTGAACCTCTACAGCACATCTTGGAACAACACAGGATGTGAAGAAGAGAAAGAGCTACTCGGTCAGTGTTTAAGATGACTCAACCAAAGCTATAATGAATTAAACAACAGAAGAGTTGGGTCCACACACAGGCAGACATGACAGCAGACAGATCTGCTGGGCTGTGCTGCTGCAGAAGACATTGCTGAAACCCTGCTATTAATTGTCACAGCTAAAATTAAAAAGAGATGCTGTATGAAAGAATTAGGCAAGTGCACTAATGGTTATTCCAGGTATGGAAATCAATCATTACCAGTGATAAGCTAATCTGATAACTGTCTGGAAGAATCCCTATCAAGTAAATATTTGTGGTATGAGACTAAAACGTAACAGACAAAAACATTGAATAACTGGAAGCTTCTGAAGATGATAAACCACAACACACTGGGATACATGATGCATCTCATTTGCATTTTTGAGACAAATGTATTTGTGCCAATTGAGTATTTCCTTCTAGAAGATAAGTGGGTGAAAATCTATGCAGAAAGCTGAATGGAAGATATAATCATAAAAAAGGATTAATTTTATGAATAATTTCTCCTTTAAGAAAATCAGACCTGCTGAATATTTTCTAGAATCCTAAATAAAAATGATAATCCACTAATGGAATAGGAACATGCACCTTCTGTAACAGCTGTCAGCTCTCTATAACCTGTGATGATTATCAGACTGATTTTATTCTCTAACAAATCATGCAATCTAAGCCACTTAACATTTATTTTTGAAAGACAATCTCACTGATCTCCACTTCACACTGTTTGTGATTTGTTGTGTGATGATTACAATATCTTTAACTACTGTACCACTCATTTTCCTCACAGCATTATCTCCCAGCAGAGTTGCAGGAACTGGGTAATTCACAGGTACAACTACTGACATATTTATTGCTAAAATATTAGCAGAGCAGTACATCATTTTTATATGGCTAAATCTACCTTGACAATCATCAGCAAATGTTTGGGATGTTCCCAATAAAGGGAAAAGGGATGGGTGGAAATGCCCAGCTATTTTATTCCTTTCCAGCTTTTACTGACTGACAGAATGCCATCTGTTGCCAGAACGGAAGATATTGTTTATAGATTCAGTTAATATGCTGAAATGTGGATCTCTAAGTTGCTGTCTGTAACACTAGGATGAGAAACAGGTTTATAGTCAATAGTGGTAATAATCTAAAGTCCTTTCTGCGTTTTTCTTTAATAAGACTTTAAAAAAAAAATAAATCCTCTCTTGTATAAAATCCTCTTCAACATTCGGAAGGTCACTATTCAGTCAATAGTATCTTTTTCATAGTAAATGAGGCAGACCTTAATTGGAATAGCCTCTGTCTCATCTGTTTGTATGTGTGTGTGTAATCTCATCATCCAGATTTTATATTTTCAGAATTATACACCATAATTGTCTGCAATGCTCATCATGTTTCTAGAGATGGTGGGTTCAGATTTGTAGGAAGATTAGACTTCAATCAAGTTTGTTCCACTGCAAGGTAAATTCTACAGGTAGGCAGAAGCTGTTCTGTTTGAAATCCCACCCACCAGTGAATGTTTCAGGGAGAAAACTGGAGCTATTACGTTAACATAATTTGACTTTATGCTTTGTCTCACGAAAGAATAGTATACCTTAGACTTACTGTTGTAAGACAGTTGTGTCCAAAAACCTTACCTAAACCCATGACTTTCTCATGCTAGACAGAGCATAGAAAGAAGGACCTTTACACAGTAAGCAAATAAAACTTAAGAAAAAGGAAGCATTACTATTTCAACTTCACAGACACAGAATTGAGGCTGAGGAGACTAAGGTACAACAGTAGCCTGTGCAGAACCAGGAACTGAACCCTGATCTCGAGTCATCAACCTAATGACCTAATCACAAAACATCTTTTCTGTAGATAACTAACGACAACCAGTTTCTGAAGGGATAAACCAGTGACCCAGTTCTGCTTTCCTCTGCGTTTTTGCAACTCTGTTGCTACCATCACAGCCACGGGAGGATGGGCCTGGCAGTCTCAAAGCCTGTATATGTATATATATCACAGAACATGATGTAAGATACCCCCAAAATAGTGGCAGCCAGAATTTTCCTCTGTCTTCTTATAATGCATCAAACATTATCGAAATATCAAATGAACTCCAACAACAGCTGCTGTTGAAGATAAATGACTATTACCAGTAAGCTTTCCTGAATATAAGTTAAGGCAGTATTAAGAACTCTACAAAAATTATCTTACTCCCTAAAAGCATCACTTTTTAAGGGCAGATACTGTAATAGAAGATGGACCTTAAAGATAGCAAATGGAGGTTTTGAAAAGCAAAACATTTGATGGAACATCCAGTCCTTTTTCCTCTTCCTATATATATGTATGTGTGTGCACAAATATATATATATATATTATATATATTTTTTTTTAATTTGAAAACACCCAATTTCCTATCTTAGAAAATGCAGAGGCTTAAACTGTAAACTTAGATAAGATGAGAACACAGATTTTTTTTTTTTTGATGAATACGAAATAGACAGAGATACTTATTTCCTGAACACCAACACCTTTGGTAGCTATTATTTTGGTACCTACCATGGTTTATCCCGTGATACTTTTGAAGGAAAGACTGTGTGCTGTTTGCTACTGGAGGTAAGTAGATTGTCTTTGGGCGTTTTGAATGGCTTTGAGTTGCTGCTGACAGGGTTATGGCCGCTGATACAGGATTTCGGTTTCATCTGTACTAGAGATGTCCTGGAATTGCAGGCTGGAGAAGCTGGAGAAGGGGAAGGTTTACACATTGAACCGTGTCTTCGTTCTGCAATGGAAAAATAGTACAACTTACAGCATTTCATAGGCTACAAGAAAAAAAAGAGTCAGGGAAGAGGCAGCGTTCCTCTCTACGCTAGGTACAATGATTTCATCACTCCCAAGAACACCAGTTCATCACTGTTGTAAATGGTAATTAAACACAACCAACTCCAAGCAGTGCTGTGAAAAATGCAAAAAACAGTAAAATTAATACTAATAACCTACCAGAAAATTTCACCAAGAAATCTCAAACCATTTCTTAAGCAGTAAATAACCACCAGCATCTGTATGAGGTGTACTAGGTGTCCCAGCTCCTTTGTGTAAAGAGGAGAGCATGTAACAACTGCTCAGATGACTTGGTGAAACACTCTGTGACAGACTTGAGGTTGCTTCTATAATGGTTTATGAAGAATTCATATGACCCAGTTACTGGCCAGTTTACTTTATGGCAGTTTTGTTTCAAGTTTAATGGGAAGCTGTCAGGAAGACAGCTGAGAGCCTGAGAAGTAGTGAGAAGTCTACTCCTGCCAGCCATGGCAGAGGCGGCTCTGCTTGGAGATGTCCAACCACCAATCCAGGGTTTTTATCACACAGAGCAAATAGCACGTGCAGAAAAGCAGGAAGTTTACATATCAGTTGCATCTAGAGGTCAGGCCCTTGTGCAAGCACCGCTCACGCTCACACCAGAGACTTCCTAAGCACTGCACAAAGCAAGGCCCTGCTGACCCTGCAATAGCAGAACAGGCTTCAGGACAGACCGGCTTCAGTTCAACTGTTTGTGTTTGGTTATGATTATTTAAAAGCTAAATGGTCTGTCCCTGAGACTGCTAAATAAAAAGATTGCTTTAAGAAAGTATTTGGCCATTCTTTACAAATTATGTCCTTTCTCCAGGGGACAAGTGCCTGGCCAGGACAGGCTGGATCACACTGTGCTGCAAGCAAGCGGCTTGGTACTGAGAACTTCAGCACAGATACAACGTATTACAGGAGACAGGTCTGCTTTTTGCTGAGACGTGCTATAAATCCCTAGCAGTCCCACCCCCCCATTTTCAGGAACACCGTTTCCCCATCCCCTTCACACTGCAGCGAGCCAGCCCCGGTGCTCCCCAGCCAGAGCAGCGGCTGCACTGCGGGATGAGGAATTTTCCAGTCAGCAGGACTGTGCTCAGCAGCAGCTGACCCCGGGCTGCTGGTGCCCTGGCACCAAGAGCCTCTGCAATGGTATCAGCCAGGTACCCCCGCTGCCGACACGGCCATCAAACCAGCATGTGTACTGTTAACTACAGACCCAGAACTTTCGGACAAGTTGGAGTTTCTCCTTCAACACACACCAATTTTTCCTCGTCTAAAGCCTTCAGCACTTAACTCGAAGAGCCCAAGTAGGTGCCACTCCAAGCTTGCACAGCATCCCCCGTTAGCGAAGAGCAGGTTAAGGATGCAACAGCAACCTGTTGCTGCCAGGGAAGGTTTTGTATTTACATCACGAGCCCTGTGCTCCCCAGTTTGAGATTTCAAGGATAACTAAGAAAAATTTTCCCACAGTGAATCAAAACACGAAAATTTGTCTGGCATCCTCACAAGTAAAAACTTGCCAGTGGCAGAAGGATTCATCCATGATTAATTCGCAACAGGCGAATAGCTCAAGAACAAAGAGATATGCTTAAAAAATTATATTAAAGAATATTCCAAACTATTTCAATCTCCAATGACTAAATAAAAGCACTTTCTATTAAAAACCAAGCACTTCCATATCTTCATATTCACAGCATTAATTACCAATGCTGAAATTCCCTTCAGATTTTCCTGCAACTGAAGAACAAAACAGTCTGAATGTTTTTTTTAAATACAAAGAGTATGTCCCCTCACCCCCAATGCCAGCTGTCATTTACCAGTTTTCACCCCGCCACACACCCCTTCCGTGTGCAGCCTCTGCCTTTAAAAGTCCTTTGCAGGAAGCAGTTAATTTATATTCATTTCACCTCACGTTGGCGGCAACAACCGTGTAAGCTGTGCATCTGCCTCTGAAATGCAGAGCTTTATTCACAGGGTATTTCATTAAATAATAGTTATTGTTTCAAGATTCACCAACCTCCTCAACAACTATTTAATTTTAATTAGCTTAATAAAAATGTGCAACTTTCCCATTAATTGAGGACTGATGAAAAGGAACTGCTATGTAACTAATAAAACCAAGCTGTACAGAAAGTGAAACCTGGGAAAGAACACAATTTCCATATACAAATTATATAAATTCAGGATTAAGTACTTCAGTCCTCACCATGGCTACTGATATTTTCAAGACCGACTGCCTTCTCGTAAATTGTGTCTTTTATATCATCCCTATGGATATATTTGGAAGTGAAATACACTACTCTGTTATTAAAATTAATCTTCCGGAAAGATGGACATGCAAGATACTGACCATCTAAAATTGTACATTAAAGCCATCTCAGTATCACATGCCATAGCAAGTTATTTTTTAACAGCCTCTTTACACTGGGTTTTCAGTCAAGCTAAACATTTGATGCTTTTCCCTGGACAACTTTCTCAATTTATTAATTCCCAACAGCAAACCAGTACATTAAACTTTGGATTTTTTTACTGTAACATAGAAAATGGTGGAAGAGACACTGTTGTGATGTGGCAAGACAATAAAGTCTATCCTACTATTTTAAATAAATATTTACTGAAAAGATGGGGAAGGAAAAGATTACAAGAATACGTATTTTATCTGAGTGTGTCAGATTGGTGGTCACTCTTGTGATTAAAGCAATTGTTACATTTGGTGTTTCCTTTTACCTCCATAAACTCCCATCTTACCTCAAAACATAGCTAAAGAAAGTGTTCTATGTTTTAGACAGGCTCTGATACATATTTGAAAATTATCAGCATTACACAGCTTCTCTTGACATTTCCTAGAAGCAAAATGGAAATTATGACCACTGTAAAGTCATACAGGGGAAAGGACGTACGTAGCCACCAGTGCCACACATCAGTGTACTCAGATGCTGCTCTGCTGGGTAAAATCTGCATGATTGCTCACATAAATGAAAGTCACTTTAGTGTCAGCAAGAGAAGATGGCAGCAACACCTTTCAAGTAGGGCCACAGTGAAGAAATGGAGGAGTAACTTCCTCCAAGGGGGAAGAAACCCACTGTTTAGGCTGGGCAAGCACAGCCTCAGGAGATTGGACTTGCCAAAGGCATGAAATCTCATGGACAGATCTTGATGGCGGGGGCATAAATACTAACAAAATATTGATTTATCCCTTCTCAAGAACTATTAGGCTGCCTCTTGCTTCCTCCTCCCTTACTTTGTATGTGGTAATGAATCAGTCTTGGGCACTGGTAATAAGTTTCAAAAAGAAATAGTGGGAATATATGACAAAGCGAGAAGGTTGTCAGCTGTGAAAATCAACTGCTTAAACCAGGACAGTGGTGCTCCTCTATTAAACTGAACTTTCTGGTCACAAAAATTTCTACTAGTTTGTCTATTAATATTTTACATATATATAAGGAACATACAATCTAGGTATCGGTTATTACACAGCCTATGTAATAAATTAGTATGTAAATAAAAGATATTTGCACTCAAATAGTTGTTATAAAATTAGATATTCATATGCTAACACATTCAAGAGACAACGAGCCATCTGTGTAAAAATTTCTAGGCTCATCTGCAGTTCATGTGCAGACAGATGAGATCTAGCAGGGCAGGTGAACTCACACACAGCTGTGGATGTGGCTGTCCCTGTCTGCACATAGAAGTGGCACCAACACTGGGCATAAACGAACCTAAAGTAGAATGAAAATTTTTGCCCCTAAAAAAACCGAGGAAACCCTGCAAGGCAACTATAAAAGCAGCTATCACTCATAGGGTACTAATCTAAATCCTACAAGCATTTCTGCAGAAGCCTGCAATGCTGTGAATGTGCTCAAGTTCAAAAGACAAAAGAACTTTTCCAGTTCATTTAAATACTTGCAAATGGATGTTTATACTCCACAGAAACAACAACACATATTCTGGTTTGCCTCTAAATACCAGCTGCTGTCAATCCAAGAGCAGAGAACACAATCAAAGTTACAATCCTTTTTACCGCATTAATCCTCCTGCAACCCCTCAGCTGTCTCAGCACAGCCACTGCAGCAAGTGACAAGCAACATGTGACTTTTGCTGTCAAACAGTTTATGCATTGAATGACTTGAACCTGGGAGGAAAGTTTAACACTCTCTCACTGAATCAACTGCACTTTCTAAAGAATCAATTTCAGATCAATATCTGCTACTTCTTCTACTTAGAGGCAGGAGTGTGAAAGTCCAATGCTGCGTATTGTCCGAATGTGCACTGCAAACTCTTCATCAGTAGCACTGCAAGCGATCTTAAAACTATTCCAGGAGATTCTCCACGTCCTATGGAAACATGGACATAGTCCAACTTTCTCAGCCAAATCTGAATTGTTTGTAGACGTGAAGCCCTTATGTTGTTGGAGACTTAACAGTCCCTGAATCTCTGGAGCTTCTCTCCCATGCCCTTGTACTCCATTTCTAATCCTCCTTCCTGAATCCTACACAATGCAACCCCCTACCTTTCCCCAAAAACCTCTGCTGCAGCTGCCAAAGTCCTCTAGGTCTGCCTTTGAATCTGTAATTCCACTGGATCCTCTCTGACCAGTCACCAGGGAATACTAGCAGCTGTTTTGCAGGAAACGCCACATCTCCTTCTAATCACAGGCAAAAAAGCAAAGCAATAGAGAGGCAATATAAGCTTCAGAGCCACAAACACAGCGTGTGGGAAAAAGAGGCAAAACCACACTCTGAGTAGAAAGTCTCTTTGCGAGTTTTTGTCTCCACTCTCACACAAGATCAAGCACTCACTCAGCCCACAGCAAACCTTAATGACAACAGCTAGTATGTTGCCATTAAAATACGCCGACCATACGTTTCCAGATGGACTGCAATAGTTTTGTACCCAAGATGATTTTTATATGATCCTGAAATTGCAGGTACCTCTAACCTGGATTACAAAGAAAAAACATTTCTTAGTACATCTAATCTACATCCATTCTTACCCAACATGTGCTACACAAAACTGATCAAGTGAACAGTTTTTGCCCAGTCAGTGTCCTCTCCATCAGTGAGACACAGAAGATCGCAAAGGGTAGAAGTCACGATACAGCTTGAGCACAGAGAAAGATAAGCTTTTGGTCTTTCAGTATTTTCTTGCAAGTAGTTGAAACAAGAAAAAATCCCTCCAACATTGTCAGAAGAGGGACACGAGAACTCTGTCAGCACCAGTCATTTTGAAACATTGCTGTTGTTTCGCATGATCTGACTTCCTGTATACAAGAGGCCTACGGCAAATATCAATTTTAGGTTGACCCATGAATAACTCAGAGGCCCAATGTGATGTATTATAGCCTGGTGTTACACTTGGTAAAACCAAATGCAATATAATGCTAAAACCCAGAAAGGTAGGAAAGTTATTTGCTGTTAGTAAACATTTACAGAATAATAAAACTCCTTTTAAGCTTGTATCCATCACAACCTTGCAGTTCATAGCCCTTTTATTTAAAATAGCATAAAGTAACTGATCCAACTGTCCTTAACACAACATGCATAGTGTTTGTTATTCCCCATTTACAGAATTCAAGCAGATGGTAATGAAGTTAAGTATCTGATCCACATAATGATTCTGTTTCAGTAACATATCCCAGTCTAGTCGATTAAGATGTTACCTATGGTAACTCCATATACCACCTATGCACAAATTTCAGTTTTTCTATTTTCAGCATATCCTGGGGTGTTTTGTTGCACAGCCCTTCAGCAGGCAAAGTTGAGCAATGCATACTTACAATTTCAGTAAATAGCAAGTGAAACCTGCCACCTCGGACTGATCCCAGTTCACAGTTTGCAAATGTACTTGGCATTAATGCTGAGAAAACCAAAACAGCAAAAAAACCACACATGCCCAAAAAGCGACAGCCAGTGACCAGAAAACTGAACAACTAGGCTGCTTGCAGAAATGTGTCATCCTGCAGTAACTGGCAGCTGGTTCATAACAAGAGTACATAAACACCTTGTAAGCACTTTCATTTTGCAGCCACAGTCTGAAAAAAAACCCCTAACAAACCATGGTACGTGAGGTTAAGCAAAAATAAACTTGGATTTGATGCAAGCAAACTACAGTGAGAGCGAAGGTTAACTTTACCAGCTTTTCTGACAAAACACTATTCCAAGTCCAGCTGAAAAAGTTTGGAAATAATATCTGCAAACCGTTCCACCCTTCTTGCGCTGCGCACTGGAAAGGAAACAGCACAGTCGGTTTCATTTTGATACTTCTTGTAAACTGACAAAGGAAATAAACTGCCAGCTCAAAGCCCCGGACTGATCTGCGGCATAAAACACAGCTCGACAATCGCAAGCTTCATTCCAGGTCAAATGACATAATTGGGAAATTATCAAGTGCTAAAATAACCACTGTTCTGCTGGTGTTTGTTTACAATAAACACAAGCTTCGCTTTCTGACACAAACCCACTAAAACGATTCTCCATTTCACAAAGTCTACAAGTGAGTAGGATCAGCAAAATTATGTAAAACATCCTGCTAGAAGAAGAAATGTAAACTGAGCCACTTACAGAGAAGAGCAGGCTGCCAACTTAATCTGATTCTACGACGACTGTAAACATGTACTTTTGGAACGTGAAACGATTCACATTGCCACAAACGCCGTCAGAGAGAGGCAGCAGCGTGATTAGGTATTCTGCACACGGTAAAAAAATCAGGCAGATGACCTGCTGCAGCAAATACCAGATCAGCGCTCGCACACACCAACTGTTTTGACTACAGGCACTTGCTAAGCACCAAGTTTCAGGTCCTACCAGTTGGACACCAGAACTGATCCTGTGCCAAGAACAACAAGCACTGAAAACGGCTGCAGGGTTTTTTACTTTCCTTTTTTGCTTAAATAATTGTTGATACAACTCGAGTAACTGCAGACATGAACCAAAGTGCAAAATTAAAAGCAGCAAAACCCCACAGGTGGATATTTAGAGCAAGACGATGCATTTTTTTAATTTCTGGATTCAGGAAAAAGGAGGAGGGTGTTTGTGTTTCACACAGTAGGATGAACCTGCTGTTTTCCTGAAAAATCTTTTATTTATGGGATAACTTGGTATTTGCCAGGGTAATTATAAGAGACAGGACGAATAATCCCTAGAATATCACTAAATTACACTGAAATGGCCAAACCTCTTAAAAATGGGCAAATTCCACAAGAAGCCTCACACTCAGCATTTCCCAGAATATTTCCATTCCTCCTCAGTAAAAAGCATTAAGAAAAAAAAAAAAAAAAAAAAAAAAGAAATAAGGTTCAAATAGAACTCCAGCACAGCAAAAAATACCCCTGCTTCAAATAGTGCAAGTAATTACACTAAATATAACATGAAACTGCTGGGTACTTGTCTGCTTCTTTTACAAGGATTTTGAGATCTAAAGATGAAGCTTCAAGGTATCCCTGGTGTATCAAAGCAACAGAAAAATGATGGAAGGGTGAATACCTTGCTCTGGTGAGAATGTCAGTCTTCACATCACTGAGCTAGAAGACCTGAATTTAACACGTGTCAAGGCCTGTTTCTTCAGCTATAAATGGAAGTATTAATGACTTAGAGTATTAACTTGATTTAAAAAAGAGTTGGAGATTTAAGAAGGAATTCATCACTTCCTGTAATGACACAATTCCAGACGTGTAATCAGCAATTGCCACCTGACGCACTGCTACGGTAGAAAAGCCTGACAATTTTCAGCTGTAAGTCATACATATTTCCCAGCTCAGCAATGCCAAAAATCCCTGGGCAAAAAAGAAGTAACAGAGCAAGTGGATCCCAGGTACACACTTACAAGGACAGCCCCCACCAGCCTCCTGCATCAGTCCCTTGGCACTGGTCTTACTACTTGCTGACCAGTGGTAATGGTAGTTCCAGCATTTTTGCTGGCAGAGCAAGAAATGCATTTTCAGCCCAAACTCAGAATAGGTAAATCAGGTGAAAGGATAAAATATTTTTAGCAATCAAACAACAGTACTTGCCACAAATTACAATTCTGCGGGTGATTCTATGTGTGAAGAGAAACCTTTTATTTGTCTGTTTGTTGGAAGTAAGAAAAAAGTAACTTTACATTTAACACTAAAATATAACAAGATGAACACCACTTTAAACACAAACTTAAATGCAACTCACATATTCATTCCTCCAAACACCAAACTTAAATAATTTTACTCCAGACACACTGTTTCAAACAGAGGTAAATTTAGTATTCTCATCCTCTCATGATTTGTATTGTGTCACAGACCTGCTTCCTCAGGCCTCAGGTAGGTCTTTCATATTCAAGGTCGTCTGATGATATGTATTTTAATTTACTCACTTATACTTATCAGTAAAATATTTCATTGTATCTCTAGTTCCATCTTTAATGATATTTACAAAGCAATAACAAAAAAAGTAATTTATGTACATTGTTGTTTTAGGAGCCCACTGGATGTTTCCCCTCATCTATCATAAAACCATTACAGAAAATTGATACTTCTTCAGTGCTTTATTTAATCCAAACAGATACAATGGCATTTCTTTGTACAGATAAGAAAAGATAAGCCATGGAAGAGTGAGATGGGACTACTGAGGGGTTTGGCAAAAACAATGCTGTACTACAATGCTGAGAAAAGAAGCTATCTTTTTTAGGAGACTTATGTTTCTGATCTGGTTTTGTACATAACAGCATGTCAGATTTTATTCAATATCAAGATAACATATCACCAGCTCATTTTATCATTCCTTAGATGAAACTTGTACAAACCCAGTAACTTTACTGATATTAGCCCAGAATAGCAGCTTTGCAGGACTTGAATATAACCTATTGTTCAAACCTTCTGGCTTTTTCAGCTCTAGCTATTATTTGGGATCCAAAACCGGCATCTGGTGAAACAATGTATTCCTTAACAAGCTGTTTTCTAATTGGAAAAAAAATGAAGTATGTTTTTGTAAAAATCCATGGGTTTGATCCCTGAATTTGTTCCATTTCTGCTACCATCCCTGCTCCTAAGCACTGTGTTTCATCCCATATCAATGTCCATTGCACCACCACAAAAGAGATGGGATAAGCTCCATCTATAGGTACATGTGTGACAACTGTCAGCACAAGCATGCTACTGCCACATGAGATACTGCTCTCTGGAACAGGGTAACTAAGGTGCTCTCTTCACAGTTGCTATTTTTCAGAAAATTGCTGAAATTTCTTATTTTGGAACCAACTCTGCAAAGAATTGAAAATTCTTTGGCAAAAGTGATACAATTACATAAGCTTTATTTTATCATCATTATTACTACTACTATCGTTATTACAACAACTATTGTCTTTTAGGAAACTCAAAGTTTATATAGGATTTTTTTTACTCGCTTTTCTGTGTTTGCCACTCCTCACGGATATTCCCAGGCATCAAATTAATCCCCTTGGAACACTCTGCCATCTTTTGATCTGCCCAACTAAGGACATGGTTTTATTCCGAAAAATGAATGAGCTTGTAGTTACATTTTAGTTTGCTTTATCAAACCCTGTTGCAAAAGCAGCATAACTGTCAGTGCAGACTATTTCCTCATTCTAGATGTTATAGATAAATCAGCACACACATCTTTCAGGCACACTATTCGTCATAGGTAATAATAAAATCTATTCTTTAGAATGCTGCAGAATGCCCCTAACACACAGCCTGCAAAATGAAATGTGCAAAATAATTTTTAAAGAGGTCACTTGCTCATGTTTCCTTCACTATACACAACAGCCTTTACAAACAAGAAACCAAATTCTCAACTTTGTACAGAACAAAACTGAACAGACAACACCAAATGACATACCCAAATTACAAAAGTGGGTTTGCAGGGCACTTTTTATCTGTTCCTCTCCCTTAAAAATCTATTGAATTCTATATTTATATACAACTTTAGTTTGCATCATTAAATTGCAAATTAAAGTGCAAATTAAAGAAACTCTGACCTACCTGTGCATGAATGAAATATATGCGAATCAGTCTCTGAGAGTCCAAGTGACAACTACTTCACATTCTGCCTCTGAATGTGCCTCTTAACCGTTCTTTACTGCAATAAACTTCACGTATTACAAATTACTTGGTTTGGATAAACCATTTACCTGTTCATAATACAAACAGCTTTCCCATCATTGCCCAGAATGAAAGAGTGTGTTGCAAATCTACAATTTTAAAAGTCTGTTCTACCTATATAGAAGATTTCTTTCAAATGGACCTTTATTAATTTTTCTCAAGGCATCATATAATCAATAACAAATCAAGGCTTCCAAAATTTGTTGAAGCATGGCCAGTGTTTCAGATGGTTTGTGAAGAAAGGTATTTTCCAAGGCCACACAGGAATTAGAGGGTGGATCTGACTTAAAGGGATTCCAAGTTTACTCACCCACTCATGTTGCCTCTGTCATGTATGAATGGGGCAGGAATGGCACAGGAGAAAGAGACAGATGATTACAAC
>JBCJKH010035799.1:0-13170 GCA_039877255.1 Loriculus beryllinus
CACCATCTTCCCTTACTGACGGGACAAGTTCACATGGCTCTGTGCACTTGGGTACTTTGACAGCAGCATCACAGTCGCTCAGCAGATCACGGATGGGCAGACAGGCTTCCAGACAGGTTAGTTACTCAATCTACTTTTAAATCGCCTTTTCCTTCTTCCCCCTCCCTCCTTTTACAGGGCAGAGTTGTTTTTCTCCCTCTTGGAGTGAAGGGCAGGGATGCAGTCGTGCATGCACACATCTAGCAGCTAACTGTGCATGATTCCCTCTGGCAGCCCTGTCAGGACCTCAGCGTTTTTATGTACAAGATGTCACACCGGGAAGGTTTTACAACACTGAGCCCCTTCAAAATTCAAACCCAAGAAAGCTACTACAAATGAAAAGCCCTTTCTTTTCAGTTCTCGTTCCTGGCTGGGTTTGCTTGGTATTTTTTAAGAGAAGTCCAAGACAAAAGTTGGCCCTGATGTTCCACAACGTCAAATGCAGATTTCCTGAAGATTTTGGTAAAAAATTAAAGTCCTGCAGTAAAGAGCATTACCTCTCCTGATCCTTGGGAAAGCACACCGCTGCACCCAAGCAGCAATCTACAAACTCCTCCATAGCATTTCTGTAGGAAATTCCCTGATCTGGAAACGAGATTACTCCCTGGACTAGAGATCACTTTCTTTCTTACCAGCACACTTCTAAACAGGGAAGCATGAGTACTTTCTCAGCTCTCTTTTCCTTTTTAAGCATACTTACTAAGGTCCCAGTTGGGCAAAATGCTTAGAGGAATTAACACAAGTCTCTGTTTTCAACTCTGGCAACAACCAGCAGGTACCAATACTTCCTCAGGGCTCCCAGGAGAAGCCTGGATTTACTGGTTACCTTTGTGAGCCTTCAGCAGGAACAGCCTCAAGTGGAGCAAGTGGAAATGTTCTCAAACATATTCCTGAGTCCCAAAAACAACATAAATGCGGGAGCACTTGCTCTTGTCACCACACCAGTGATGAGATACAAACATGAGAGGTATTGCACAGAGCAGCATCAAAGGGAGAGGCAATCACACAAGACAGCTTCTGCTGCCACAGGGGTATGGAACGAGCAGACTCTACTGAACTGTTGACTTTGAGAGCACATACTGCCTAATCCTTGCTTAAATCCTGCTCCCTTCCTCTCACAAAGGATACCGGCTCACTTTAGCTTTCACAAAATTCACTTACTCCCGAACTCTGCATGGGTTTTACCCAGAAGAGTCAATCTGGATTGGTAATTCCTTCAATACTGCATATGCTGTGCCAAATCTAACAGAATAAAGCACGGGGTAATTAAAAGGAGCAGATAATTTTGCCTGAAAGGCAATGAAACCTGAGCTTTGAAAGGAGCAAGGATAGATTCATTTGTAAGAAGCTCTGCTGCGATAAGAAGCTCAAAATAAGCAGGTAGCTTGCAACAGGATAATGTGCTGTTGAACACGCTGGTTGCTGTGCACAGTGTGCTGATAGCTGCAAAAGCGTTGCACTCCTCACAGAGAACATGCATATAACAGAACAGATTCATGTCCTCTCTATCATTTCTTCATTTGCAATACAAAAAGCTACACAGGTCTGGTTCTCCACACCTTTTATCAGCAGCCACAAATGAACATTACTACTGAAAACAGTCCATGTCTGCACAGGGACTTGAGTTCTTGAGTAAAAATGTGGAAACAATCTATTTTTCTGAAGCTTCGCAACTACAACTGTTGCTGTTGAGGCCATAATATTTTCCCAACTTGATTGTTACAGCCTCTCCCATGCTCATGCTGCCCTCTCCCATCCATAGGGAGAGCTGCTGCCCACAGCTTCCTCAGGCTCTTACCTGACTACTTCACCTCCCTTTGCTTTCTGCAACTCTTTCTCCTGCACTGTACCCCGTTCAAACTTGTTGCTCTAAATCCCAGGACCATGCACAATCTTACTTCCATCAAACTGTCCTCTGTCACATCCCAGAGTCTGCCCAACTAACATGCACCTTCTGAAAGACACCCAGGCTGCTTCTTGTCTTGCAAAAAGCAATCCAGACTCCAGACATAAGTTTTAAGAGCTGTCCCACAATGGTTTTTTTTTAACAGCTTAGTAAAAATCACACCCTAATGCTTATAAGGCAGAGAGCAGTTGCTCAACTATGCTAACACCAATACTTTCAATCCCAGGATTTTAAAATTATGTTAAAAAAAAATAAAAAAATTCCCATATTCTTCACCATCCAAGTTTTCCATCCTTATAGTGTATGAAGGCCTCTGCAACCTAAGGATCTATAAAAGGTTGTTAAAAAGATCTGTTCTGCTGTAGGTTAATTATTTCAACTTCCTTTTTTATCATATTCTTCCACATACTGAAGTAGAAGGAAAACAAACAAAACCTTGCCAAATTGGTGCCAGCAGCACTGAGAGAGACACAGTTCATCCCTACCACTCATTAAGTTCTTACATCATACTCATTCCTCACACCTACCTTGCTCTAGCACTGTTATGAGATGTGGAGGTGCAAACCAAGAAATCCGTGCAGTTGTTATAGTGGGTCGGTTATTTTTCAACTGCATGCAGGATAGGAAGATAGGGTGAGCCTCTGCAGATTTGGAAAGAAGATTGTTCTGTAGAGAACAGCTGCTGCAAGAAGTTAATTTCTGACTCCCCAAGACATCCCACCAGAATAAGAATTGCCCTCCATCACTACCAGAACAAACAGTGGACATCCCCACAGATAGATGCCTTGGATCCAGTACATCTCCTATAATGCAGATGGCTTCTGACAGTTCAGCCAAGCTCTCCCACCAATATCCAAGAAAAGCCTGGGCCATCCTCTCCCACATTTTCCTGTGATATAACAGAACAGAGAGCACAACCTGCCCTCCCCTCACTGTGTGTGTCCTCATAGCCTGTTAGTAGCATGGTGACTTTCCCAAGTGGAAGCCCCCCTAGCTCTGTGGCTGAAGAACAGAAACCCTAAATCACACCTCCATCAATCAGCAGTGCAGAAGCACAGGCAAAAGACAGTGGCTCCAAGAGGTAAGAAAGCACTGGAGGTCTCCACTAAATAAGACAAATTCCCTTCCCTCTGTGATAAGCCCCATGGTCCTCCTTGCAAGAACACGTCAGAATGTGTGGTCCTAACCTTCTACAGTTCCTGCACTGCAGCACTCATTTGGCAGCACAGCTCAGAGAGCAGCAATTAGTGGAGTTCAAAATCACCGTCTAAGTGAATAATTGGTTTTCAGGCAGGTTCTAATATCCTCTATCTTGAGTGTAAATCAGAACTCATAATTTTCTGTGTATAACTAACTAGCTACGAAACTGAGCTGCAGTTTCAACTCTTTACTTGTATAACCTTTTCACACCAAAAAAATAAACTGGTATTTTGTACAGTCACAAGAAAACCTCATCTCATAATACGAGAAAGTTTTCAGGGAGGAGAAAGAACAATCCATCTGGAGATAAGAAATCTGACAAGAGACAGAAATTCCAGGATCAAAGACAGAACTTCATTATATTAATTAAAAATCACTAACTTTTGAGAAAAAAATGTGGTGATCCATGCACCCTAATGGAGTTTGAGAGTTCAGTCTTCCCCATCACTGTCATCAAATCATTGTCCCCTCAAAAATTACGGCTTAATCCCTGCTCTGTAGATCAGGAATACAAGATAGAGTAATTGGGTATTTAAACAGGGTGAAAATAATTTTAATAAAGAATTCTGTATTTTTACATGCCCCCAAAAGCCATTTTAAAATATATTAAAGGAAGATCTTTTGATGTTAGTAACACTCACTTCTGGGGAGAACTAAATGTACATCTGAAAAGAGCCAGCTTTTATTTGTTCTTAATGAGACAAGTTCACAGGCCTTCACACTGTTAATAGCGAGAAACTCCTAATCTTATCTTACTGCTCATGCAAAGATCACCAATTATGCCATATAATGCCAGGGGTGAGGCAAACCCAGTTCTCCTTTCTCCTAATTTAAGTCACAGCATCCTGAGGCAGGGTCTCATTGTGTTCTGTCCTTTATGGCACAGTGAGGGCATACTTAATGAACTACGATACAAACGCTACCTCATTTCAAAAGAATAAGATGCAGGAAAACCTGCAGCATCTATTATATATCAAAACACCTAGACCAGACGGGTTGTTTTGTTTGATTGCTGTTTGCTTGTTTTTTAAGCTAAAAGAGAGGGGAAGCTCTGCAGAGAGGGGAAAAAACTGAGTTCTTAAACAGAGGAGAAAACCACCCCTCCTAGGGTCAGCGTTTTAAGCAAGTTTTCCTGTAATTCTTTTATTACCACACACCACCATTTAACAACATAAAGGACCTTAAGAAACACAATAGGAAGAATAGTTTGGCTTATACTCAACATTTAAATGGGAGCTACCTGACACGGCTGACAAGTTAAACGTGCCTACAGTTATCGAGATGGCAGGGAGATCAAGATAGAGTAAGGGAGAGAAGAGGTGGGCAATTAATCAAGACAACCTTTCCATTTATTTTATCACAGCATCATCTCTGACAGCAGACTGTGTATCAGCCTGCTTTGGCATATTTCCAATTCCAACTGTATTTCCAACTGCAGACAGACACTTCTCTATATTACCTGTTTTATAAACCACACTGCAGAGTGCGCAGCAACTACTGACATCTCTTGGCTTCTGCTCTTCTCCACTATTCCACAATGAAACCTGCATTGTGTTACTTTCATGTAATTCCCAGAAGAACAGTAAAGGATTCATGTATAAGAAATGGCCCTTTATAACAATGTGCTGCCTTTCTGTCACCTCTCCCCTTGTACAAAGTGAAGGAAATGTAATGGAAACTTAAGCTTTTGTGTTAGCCATTTTTTGGATATTGTCCAGAACACAGAAGAATCTATGTACACTTCAATGGCATAAGGAAGAAGAAGGTCAACAATTTCAGTACAGTTATTGAAGCTACAGCATAACAGCCCCATTTCAAGAAGATGCTTAAAGTCAAAGCTCCACCACAGAGACTTCTGCACTGGCTGTGATGCAGGGTATTTCCTGTGTGGTCTGACACCAGGGTGAGGTAGCAGCAGCATGTCACACTGGGTTTCAGTGCCACCACAAAAGAAGGTGAGATTTTGGGGTTCTTTCCTACTTTTTAAAAAAGTAGGACATAGTTTGGTGACCACTAGCTTGTTTGTCTTCATCCCATTATGATCATCCTCTCCAATATTCATCCTTCAGCTTTCTAAGCATTTCAGCATCATTTCAGTCAAAGGAACTTAGTATGTAAGTGAATTGGTGGAAATGCAGAAGTCATCAAACACCTTACAGGCAAAACTACTAGTTCTTCCTGTAAGGCATCTATGCTTTATAAAAACCAAATATAACACCAGTATGAGAAGAGGGGCTGAGGGGAAAACACAATCGACAACTTGAAAAAACAGGTATTGAGAGAGAGGAACCCATGCAAGCACTTTTAACACACAAAAGGCAGCTCTGGACTACCCAAGAAGTGAATGACAGGAGGCAAGGGCTGCTAAAAAGAACGTATCAAGTCTCACCTACCATCTTCCCATCCCACCTCCCCATCCAACTAGAGCTATCTGCTGCCAATTACTGTGGGTTTTGGCTAACCCAGACTTAGGCTAACCTACCTTCACAAAGAATGAGGAAGAAAGACAAAGCAATTTGTATTCACAAAGCTGCCACAGGGGGGTGGGGGCAACCCAACCAAGAACCTACAAGCAAAAATGTAAGACAGCTAATGAGATTCCCAAACTGAAAGAAAACCAAAAAGTAAAATATGTGGTTTGTAATTCTAGTCCTGCAACACATCTCACAGGCATTGTGAATTTTAAGCGCTTCTACTTAGTAGAGTTCTTTTGCCTTGTCAAGATGGCTAAAATACACACAAAACCAAGAATGGGCTTAGAGGAGAAAAACCCTAACAAGCAAACACTAACAAATGACAGATCACTTGAAGAGGAGAAAGTAAACAAACTACATTGGCAAGCAAGCAGAAAGCTTTATTTATTGCTATAACTGTTCCTCTCAACACTGTCCCTGCAGATGTATGGTTTCCTTTTCTTGTGAAAGTCCTTAAATGTACATATAAAAAGTCAAAGCTTATGATGGCAAAGAACTGGAAGCATTTCTTAACTTTAACCATTGCTTAAAACCGACAGTGAAATAAAGTCCTAACAAAAGCTTTATGCATAGGTCTCATGCACCTAGACTGAGCCATAACTTTACGGACATAATTTACAACGATGGAGAACTGACAGAGTACAAAATAAAGCCCAACATTCCAGAGAAATAAAATATTACCAGGAAAAGGAGAATCCTCTCCAGCCTTACTAGGGAATCACATGAACAACACCTGCAAAACTTACCTTCCAGGCTAACAGCCATCTCTGCTGCAGGACATCACTGTACCACAACAATCCTTGCCACAACTGTTCAGTCTGACCAGCATTTGGGACCTCCTACACTTTTTGTCCATCAAGGCCTCTCCCTGTCTTAGCGTGCTATCTTTGCAGAGCTAATCTTGGGTTTGTCCCTGTGTTGGAGCAGACAGCCATGCTAGTGCCTGTCACTGCCTCACTACCTATGGCATGCATGGCAATGCCATGCCATGGTATGAGGTACTTGCCATAACAGACAGGCAGAGGGACAGTTAAAATTATTTCTAACTTAAGACATTGCAAAGGGGAAGCAAAAAGCCTGACAATTTGCTCAAACTGAATGCTATCTCCAAGAGCTTATGGACTCCTCTCTCCAAGGGTGACCATGAAGAACTGGGGATGAGGCCATGCCCCACCAGAGCCAGGTTTTAAGCCAGCATTCTGGTTCCCAATTTTACACTTTCCTTTGACAAGCCTTCCAGATGGAGGAGAAAAATCATGTGCTTCACAACAGTATTCAAAAATACATGAATGAGAAACTCTGCTAAACAGTTGTGATAAAGGTTCTCATGATAACACCAGCTAGGTTCCTATCAAGAGATTACTTCTCAAACAGGACAACTGCCTCTACTCCCAGCCCCAAAAAGACTGAACGCTGCTTCAGAAGGCTAGACTGCCCTCAAAATAGATGACCACATACTCCTGAATTCTTTGCAATGATTCACCACTTCATCTTGATGACAACCAAAGAAACTAACAGATTTAGAGCAGATCTCTCAATCCAGAAGGCCACACATCTCTCACAGTGGCACTGTTGTCCAGCACTCAAGTTTTCCTGTCTGGCAGCAAACTAACCACCCCAGAACCCAGTACCCAGCAGCATAGCTTTAACACTTCCAGTAACACAAAAGGTTTACCATTAACCTGGTAAAACTTAATAGTCTTCATGAAGTTGGAATTAATTAGCATAACTCTTTAAATCCTCATTTAGCATCAAAATACTTGAAATTAAGGAAACATCAGAAACATGTACTATTGGGGGCTGCTGCAGTATGCAAAATATCTGAGCACTCACTAATTTGGCTGCACACTCTCGTTCAGAAAACAATGTCTGGCAATAATAATGTGATCCCAAAGAAAAGGTTCTACAGGGAAGTTATTTACTCTCTCACAAAGGACACATGATTTATACATGTTGTCACTGCCTATGCCAGAAAATTGATGACCGATTACCACATGTTCATTTCAGTATCAGGTATCCAGCCTGAATTAACTAGATTAGGCCTTATGGAATTTCTTAACTATTTACAGCACAACTGAGTATAACATTTGGTTTAAGTCAACAAAAAGAAGCAGCTTTTAAACAGAATCCAGTAAGAACTAGAATATATTAAAGCCACATTAATTACTTGTTTATTATTTATCCCTAGTTCTCATTTATTCCACAAACATCTGGATTCCATTACCATAGCTTGACAGAATGACAATATTAAGGAGAGAAAAAACCCCATATAAATAACATATAGGTCGTTAAACATCTCTAAAGCAATGCTATCACTCATCCATTCCCAGCTCCTGAGGACAGGTATTCAACTATTCCCTTGTGCTGTTGGCTGGATATCGATTAAGAACTTCTGCTATCTCGGTTCTGCAGCTCCCTGTGCAACAGGCACAAAATCCCTGCTTGAAATGTTGCAGGTCCTGTGCAGCAGGACCAGGGAGCAGGCAAGAGTTAGGCAGGGACATGAAAGCACTCAAGAGTAAAAAAAGCCTTTTGAGAGCAGCATCAAAGACAGAAATGAGTAAATTCGTGTCAGGCAAAGAATTTCTAAGACCTAAGAAACAGTATCACATACCAAAGCACCTGAATATGCTACGAGATGGTCTGATTAATATTAATAGGGACTGGTAATTCTATTCATTTTAAGCTTGCAGATAATGCTTGAAGCATATGAACATGTGTGGCTTTTTCTAAGCCCCTTACTCCCCAGATCAATTAAAGCACACAGAGCCTTGCTAGTGAAGCCTTCCTCACTTGCAACCTCAGACTGCTTTACCCCATACCTAGCAATGATCTATTAAATACCGTTCAATTCATTAATATTTTATTGACTATCCCTTTTAATTTGAAGGTTATAAGCATATACAAGTAATAACTCTAGTAAAACAGCTTTACTTTCAAGCCTATAGTGTTCTTTTAATCTATGTATGAACCTTAGTTTCCCCCTGCAGCAGAGGGTCTGAGTTGATGTGCCCAAACCAGTCATGAACCCTTCCAGCTGCAGAAAGCCTAGAATTTTATCTGTATATAAAATTCACATCACTACTGTAAGCACCACTGAAGCACTGCATCATAAAGTGCTACGAGCTGAAGTGCATGGGGCTCTCCTAAAGTCTGCCCACTTTTACAAACTCCACGCAGTGATTGCTGGATATATATATATATTTGTTCTCTGACAGAGGCTGTTTGTGGATTTATTTATTTATTTGTGGATATATATATATATTTGTTCTCTGACAAAGAGGCTGTTCAGCACTACATGGACCCGCACGTGAATCCTCAACAAGATAAAAGGAACCTACGCTACCCAGAGATCAATCGGCGCACAAACGCTTAGCCATCAGTGTTAAAACAGCCTTGCTCTGCTCCTCCTCCCGTAGACAGCGGCAACAAAGACGCTACTGAAGAGTTAAAGTAACTCCGGGTGAGTGCATGAGGCAGCGAAACAAAACATAACCCTCTGACAAGAGCTCGGCAGCACCCCCTCTGATACGCTATGGTGAGGATCAGCTTTTCCACTCAGGAAGAGCAGGCTGTCACCTGGGGCAGCAGGGCAGCCAGGGGCTGCTTATTGTTAGGGTAACAGCAGGATGTAAATGAGGGCACTTTCCAATTAACCTGAGGCAGCATATGCCCCCAGAGGCAGCGCTGGATAGTGTAAACCGACCAAACATAACAGGAACATCCTGGACTCCAGCATAGGGGAACTGAACATTCATTGGTATGAGGAGGAAAATATCCCAAAACCAAGAACAAAATGCTCTGGAGACTCTACCCTCAGTAACCCATTTCCCCACTTCTTTCAAACTCTGCCTAAGCATCCTTCCTGCTACTTTCCCTTTCCTACATCATCAGTTCTTGTAACAGAAGTCTTCTTCCATCTGCTTGCGAGCTACGCTCCCTCCTTTTCCTCGAGGCTTCTAGCTTTGAAACAAAGGAAGAGCCATCATAAAAACGGCACAAAAAGACCGCATGCACATGAATGCATTTTGCCTGCACGCAATCTTGTGACAACCTTCTTAAAGTATCTTTCAGGCTTTAAGGAAGGTAAATGAGGAGGAAAATCCTGCTTTCAAACCACAGTACAATGGCTCCCATGCAGCAAACGGACCTGTGCCCACACCCTTAACACCTCCTGGAAGCTCCACAGGACACCAGCCCGACGGTCTGGGCACAGAAGCACCCGTGTCTCAGCAACAAGAACGCCCATGCTCACAGCACAGCCTGCGCCCATTACGCTAACCGGGCTCTTTGGTGCCTACTTTACTTACTGGAAAAGTGGGGCTGCACAAGAAAGCGGCTCAACCGCTACTCAAAGCCTTTTCTGGAGGGCAGCGACCACCCATAGCCCGGCACGGAGCAGCCTTGCGCACAAACCCCAGCGAGGGCTGCAGAGCACACCCCGGATCCCGCGGGGATCTCCAGATACTCTACTTTGGGCCTGGGGCACCCACAGCCCCGGGAAGGGTGCGGAGCCCTCCCCGCCCGCCTCACACGGACCACGGGAGGGACAGGTGCCCCGGGGCCCAGATAGACGGGCTCGCACTTACCAGAAGGAGGGGCAGAGATGGCCGCTGGGCGGAGCGGTACCGTGGAGAGGGGCTGCGAAACTGACATGGAGAAGGAGCCGAGGCCGCAGCGCCGCCATTTTGTGGCTGAGGCACTGGGCGGGGCGCGGCGCTCGAAGTCGCCCAGCGCTGTGGAACGTGGGGTGAGGAGGCGCGAGCTTAGAACGGTGCTGGGCGTTGACGCGTCACTCCCAACGGCTGCAGCGGCAGGAACGGTGCTGAGTGTTGACGCGTCACTCCCAACGGCTGCAACAAACGGCTGTGAAGCTCCTGTGCCTTTAGCGTGGTTTCCCCCCACACCGACACCTACCTGGATCCCTCCGCCAGTGCCTGCATGGGGCAGCGAGTAAAATGAGCCCCTCAGCAATATGGATTGGTGCAGTGTTGTGTTCCTGCTGTGTGATTATGTGGTTTATTTGGGTGGGTTTCCAGTAACATCGGTGGGATTGCCTTCAGAGCGGGGAGAGAAAAGACCACCCAAGCAGCATGGCAGGGATGGTTCATATGCTGCATCCGGCTCCTCCAGCATGGGTGGTGGAAGGTGTTAAGTGTTATGATGCTCGGGTGAAGCAGCGGTGGTATTGCCCACCCTCGCATCATCATCTGGCTGTTCTCAGGAGACTAAAGCACTTGTATCATCATTATCTTACCCTCTAACTTACTAACTTGCACTGCATCAGAATGAGGTGCACAGCTTACCTCAGCCCTGCAACTGGGCAACATGTGCACAGGTCAGGTTTGGTGAAAGTACTTCTGAAGATGAAACAGAAAACATGGTAATATTTGCTATAACAATCACCATTTATTGCCTGCAAATCCATTAATTGCAATGACTATTAAAAAAGCCAAGAGTACTGTACAGTATTAAAGGGAATTACTTTTTTAAAGATGAGGTTTAAGGGCTTTTTGTAACGTTGACTCAAGTGTAACAATAGTAATAACCAGACTGTGGTTTCTGCTCAAGTATGCTTGTGTTAGGAGGCTGGGGTTGCTAGCAGAAAACAAATACTCTCTATCAGCTTGACTGGCAGCCTTATTTCTCTGCAATACAGGATGCAAGTCATATTACACTGGAACAGGATCGAAAGGCCAATGCAAGGACAACACACACGACAGATACTCAATTGTAGGGTTTATTTCATCCGCTAACATTCATTCTTGATCTAGACAAAAACAATTAGATGATTTTGGGTTTTTTTAAATCCAATTTTTTTTTTTTTTTTGTGGAAGAAAAGGAAAAAAACCTCAAACCTTTTAACACTTTGCGTAAGATGCTATAAATAAATATATAAAGCTTTAAGTGTTACTTGGCTCAAGTTAAACAGTTGTCTTTCTTTTCTTGTTGGTTTTAAGTTCCTAAAGTGGAGGGGAAAAAAAGTGCAAACCATACACATTCAGCCCAATGGAATGACTCCAGCCATAATCACTTTCAGAGAAGCTGAATCTGCTTGATCTACATCATGGAGGATGGAAGATGCATGGGGGAACGTTTGTATTTGTTTACCCTCAGTCACACAACTCCTAGATGAGAAGAACTGAGTTCCTTGGTACTCGGGTAGGTAAAGCACACAAGAAAGGCGAAAGGAAGAGAGTCCTGCCTGTATTGCCCTCTCCCTTCCCTGTGCAGGCTGTGCAGCAGAGAGGAAAGAAGAGACAATCTAAGCAAAGCCGCAGACAAAACCAGATGACAATGAAAAGTAAAACTGGATACCAGCAGGGAGGGTGAGAAATCCTGTGGCTGTTGCGTATTTGCCTGGCAGACTATACACAAACACAGAGGAACTTCACATTGAGAGAGGGTGGGGATTTCTGTCTTCTCCTCATGAAAAAAAGATGAAAAGGGGCAATAAAAATAAGTTAAATCATATTCCAATATGTACAAAACAAATCATGCTCAGTAAACCATTTGAATATAAAATCATTCATTATAGTACAACTCTCTCAACCCAGTCTGCAGAATAGACACCTGGGGGAGAAGAGGGAGGGGAAGTGGGGGCTTTGAGGGATGAGACAGACTCATTTGCAAATCTTGATTTTCCTCAGCTTGCATGGTTAAAAATGACAGAGAAAGCCACCTGCAGCTGGGATGATACAGGCTTTAATACCCACGTGCTTATCAGCACTGCATTCAGTTTGGCAGAACTCCTGTAGATGGGGCAAAATAAACAGCTACAGGGAGCTCAGACTTGTGTGTGCAGACAGAAGCTCCGCTGCTCGCTGGTGTATCTGAACTGCTGCTAACTGACCTGTGCTTTCAAGGCTTGGCTCTACTGCTGATCAGCCAGCAAATCCTGCATTTGCTTCTGCCACTGGGACACGATCTGCTAAATATTAGTAAAGACAAGAAGAAAAAACAACACAGCCAACCCTGTGATTCAAATCCAGCAGATATTGTGAGTTGCATTCCAAGCTAGACTCCTGGAAATACATTTAGCATTAGTCTGTGTTGCCAGTTCCTGTAGCACTACCCATTTTTGTGACATTCTGGAAATTCTATAGGACAGAAGGGGCTCTGAGTAACTCTGAACACCAGTGAGAAGCTAGAGCTGCTTTTAACCCCAGGATATAAATCTTGGTCAGGCCCTCTTCTGTAATGTTAGTTATTACCTTCTGTAGCTTGTTGGAGTGTCTCTTTGAAGTGATTTGATGGGCTCAGAGTGAAAACTTCCTAAGTGCCATGTGTCTGTCTGCCACTGTGGTGGTCCTTCTGTCTTGCTCATACTCTCAGCAATGGCACTGCCCTTTCTGCTCCTACAGGACAGCCCTTGCAAAGAATTCAAAAGCTTCTTGGGATCTTCCTTATGCTGCTTTCATTGCCATCCCACTTTTGTAAGCAAATAAGGGACTATGGGGTGAAAATCACCACCCCGGAGGGCTCCAAAATGTTGGGCATAAAGGGAGAAATTTAGACAAGTCAGAAATTCACTGACCCTTTTGTGAGAGG